>VYZP01013038.1:71228-128758 GCA_013400635.1 Hypocryptadius cinnamomeus
GAAATCATCTTTTGTCCAGATGGCCCACAAAGTACCTTATAAACCTCATTAACAGATTGCACCAATTAATTAACTGATGTGGGAATCACTTTGCTCACCACCCAAGGCAGCTGCCTCCAGGAGGGAGCACAGCCAGGGAACTCAGAAAACTCATCCCCAGCTTAAGGCCAGGGAATGGATCAGGGTCAGCAACACCAGACTTTGCCACTGTTCTCCCCAAGGTTTAACAATTTTTAAAATTTATTATTTCAAAATCTTATTTTGGGGAGAAATGCCAGCTATTTTCCTCAAAGACTTACCCATGTCTGTCCCAAACTAGGAATGATGTGGCTTGAAGTGGAACTGCCTTTCAAACCTTGCCAACAGGAAGCAGTTCCCTCATGGCCTTAGATGTATCTTTAGCTGTGTAAAGTTGCATCTGTTCTTTTTTTTACTCCAAAGTAAGCAGATTATAAAACATTTTTTTTTTCTCAGTCTAAAGCTCAGTACCTATTGATAACTCTGTAATGAATTTGTACTCTAGGCTATTCATTGCCTTGCAGATGTTTAACCATAGGATTCCAGTGCAGAAGAAGATCGATAGATGTTGAGATTAAATTATCCCACTGTTTCAAAACCCAAATAATCACTGCTTGAGCTTGTTTGGTTTGGGCCCAGGACAAAAGTCAATTCCTTCCCTGTGGACATTTCTATAAAATACAGTTGACATAAGAAATGATGAGACTCTGGAAAACTAGATTGAGCCATAAATATTCATCTCTGCAGTGGATCCGAGAACAATAACTTAACTTTCTTTAATGCCCAGCTCTCAGGGTGCTTAACAAACTCTCTATTCTTGGCAATCCTCAGATGTTTAACAAGTCAGAGCCCCTAATCCATAACTTGGGAGGGAAAAATTAAGATTTGGTTAGAATAAATCCCTGGCTGATGGAGTTAGAGGAGTTTCACTGTGGCATTTGCAATCAGCTAAAAAGAGCAGAAAAGGATGGAGAGGAGTCCTTCTGCTTGTAGGTATCTGTAGCTACTCCAGATAAGCTCTCCTACCATTTTTTTCATGCTTCTAAGTTATTACTTCCTAGGACAAGCATCCTCTACAAACATTTGCATGCCTTGCCAGCAATTTCCACCTCCTCTGCCTCACCTGAGCCCTTCCTGGCTCTTTTCAGCCCAAGGAACCATGGCAGCCCCTCTCCTGCTGCTTGAGCATCTGTGCTCAGGGACAGGAGAAACCTTTCCTGGCCAGCTGCAGTCACAGGAAGCTGTGGTATCCAGTTATCCTCTGAAAGTGCCTGGTTTGCCCATCAGAGTCCTTGACACCAACCTCCTTCCCAGCTGGGTTGGGAGCTTTGCTCTCTGAGTGCTGGGAGCAGCCCAGCAGCTGGGGAGCAGCACTGCCAGTGTCAGGGGGTTTGTGTGCCTGGTTTTTCCCCTGAGCTGGGGAGCAGCACTGCCAGTGTCAGGGGGTTTGTGTGCCTGGTTTTCACCTGAGCAGGGCAAATGTCACTCAGGAGATCTGCTGATCAGGGGAGGGTCCTGCAGCGCATCCCGAGCAGATCTGGGACTCTGATCCCTCCTTCCCCCAGAGGTTCTGCTTCTCCCTCGTGCTCTTCTGCCTTATCCTGCCCCTCCCAGGGATAAAGTGACACATTGCAGGGGGGTCTCTCTGCTGAGCTCTCCCTTGGTTTTCCCAGTACCTTTTTCCTTCGTTTCTTGCTGGCAAAGAGCTCAGTTGTTGTTATAGCAACCTCAGTGCGGTTAAGTCTCTGGAGGCAAGGTTTATAGGGAGAGACAATATATTTTATTAGACTGCCTGATAAAGCTAAAAGAGGAATATAAAAGAGAAAGAGAAAAAAAGGAAAAAGAGGGGAAGAGCAGCTCCCTGGTTCACAAGCTCATTGCAGGTCGCCAGAGCTGTGGGCAGAGGGGAAAAAAGCAGGTACAGAGGAGAAGGAGGTGACACGTGGGGACTTGTAGGCATCAGAGAAGGGGCAGATCTGGCACAGGCTTGGCCAGGCTGACAGCACAGCAGCCCAATAGTCCAGGAGTTCCGAGGATGCTAAATCTGGTTTTATCTGGTGGGAAGCAAGGACTCAGTGGGAAAAGAGACTTGTAATCAATGTTGTCTCTTCCTGCCAAATGCCAGCACTGTGCTGGTTTGCCTTCACTGCCCCAGTGCCTTCACAGCATCCCTCAGGCACTGGTAGCTGCACTTGCTGCTGCAGGAACCACTGCACCCAGTGCCAAAATGACTCCAGTCCCCCTGATGCTCTGTGCATCTGATTTCAACCTCTGGTGAAGCTGCTCAGAGCAGACCCTGGCAGCACCCAGCCTAAATGGTCCTCTTGGGTACCCTCCCCACGTGATGTACCAAAGGCAGCAGAAAACACTTGTGGTCTAATCCCCAGCCCCAACCCCAGTTCCAGCCCTTGGCTGTGCCTGCTGGCTCTCAGCTCTTCTTCCAGTGTCTCTCCAGCATCGAGTCTCTCCTTGCTCAGATCCCACCTGATCTGCTCTGCTCCTCAGGATCTGATCTCTGGCATCCATCAAAACCAAGCCACTGCTTTAAGGTGCCTCATCCCTCAAGCAGACAGCTCCTGATATTGGTACCTCCTCATCAATCAGTCTGGAGAAAACCCACTTTCCATACAGCTGGTGCTCACCTGAATGGGATCTATTTCATGTGCTGACTGCTGGGGAGTCAGTCATTCAGACTGTCAGTTTTCAGTTAAATTCATGTCTTGATGATAATTTTATGTAAACACTGAACTCAGGGCAAAAAGCTTTGCAGGCAGTGATGTAAGAGCTCTCGTCTTGCTGCCTGGTGTTTCCAAACTTCAGGATTGCTCAATGGGTAAGTCACCTTTTATTTTGCGTTTTCTGTTCTGTTTAATGAGGCCCTTGTAACCTCCTGAGCAGAAAAGCAGATCAGGCAATAACTCATAGCCTGTCTGCTGAAGCAAACACAAGCACTTAAAAGAAATGTAAATTAATTCAGCATTAAACAGGTGGCTCTGGGGAAGGATGAGTTTGCAAGTGGCCCAACAGAATGATGTAGGATGGAGTCAGCTCCCCAGGGGCAAAACCAAAAAGAGAAGCAAGATCTGTGATCTGTGGTGTCTGATTACTTTTTTTTTTTTTCCTTTTTTGTAAGAAGGGGGAAATTGCACCACTTTAGCTAAGGTAGTACAAAGCTTCCTGTATTTTAATAGCTGCAGGAAATTCTGGTTTGACAGTTTTGGTGACCGCAGAAGCTCAGGGATGACACCATCATTTGAGGTGATGCTGGGTGTTTCTGAGTGCAATTTGGCCCTATAAGTTTGGCCTAAGGGATTGGTAGGGATTGGACTCTGGCAAAAGGGCAGAATCCAGACTGAGACCAGCACAGAGCTGTGCAGACAAAAGCACACAGAAAATGGGGGAAGCAGCAGCTTCACCAGTCCCTCCATGAGCACCATTAGCAGAGCATCAAAAAAACACACCAGGGAGAATCCATGCACCAAGGAGACCTTTCCAACACCTCTTGTGTGCCCACTGCAGGCTTGGCTCATGAGGAGAAAACCCTCCCCAGCTCACAAACTGTCCCCCAGGTAAGTCCTCAAGGTCAGAAGGGGCAGGAATGGGGACCTGCTGGAGTGAATCCAGAGGAGGCCATGAATGCTCAGAGGGCTGGAGCCCCTCTGGAAGAGACTGAGAGCTGGGGTGGTTCAGGGAAGGCTCTGGGGAGACTTCATTGCAGCCTTCCAGTGTTTGAAGAGAGCTTACAAAACAGAGCAAGAGAGGCCTTTTACATGGGCAGATAGTGATGGGAAGAGGGTGCTTGGTACTGGTTGTACTGGCACAGGTTGCCCAGAGAAGTTGTGGCTGCCCTGTCCCTGAAAATGCTCAAGACCAGGTTGGATTGGGCTTTGAGAAACCTGGTGTAGTGGAAAGTGTCCCTGTCCACAGGAGGGGGTTGATTCTGATGATCCTTGAAATTTCTTGGCACCATAAACCCCATTGCAGGTTGGAAGAGACAACCAGGCTTGTCTACAGGACATGCAAGAGTTACAGGCTCAGCCTTTTGCAGACACTGAAGTGCTTTTTGAGGACTTTCACCTTAGTCACAGAAAGGGATTGACATGGAAGGATGATGACGCTGTATCCTAGATGGAGAGGTTGCATTCTTCCAGCATTGCATTTCCTTCTCCTGAGTGCTGCAGCACACAGGCTGCATGGTGCTATCCTGTACTGCTGCTGCCTAATTGGATCAAACTGGCTCTGATTGCATTTAGGGAGCTGATAAATGGCATATCTGAAAGCCACTGGTGCGTTACAGCCAAAGTGTCTCTTGCTGTAGGGAGCTAATTAGAGCCAAGGCTATAAAGCTCTTTTTGCTGCTGTGGAACTCGGCTTTTGGGGGCAGCTGGAGGCATCATCTGCATGGAAACAATCTGAGGAGCCCACACAGGCTTGCTTTCATTTAGAAGCAGAGTTATCACAGCAGTCCCAATAACCCGTGAAGCTGAAATGTGAAACCTTGCTCAGAGCTTGTCTAGAGCTCATCACCAAAGCAGGTTTCATTGGAATATGTTGACTCCCTGACTCTTATATATTTGGTGAGAGTCCTTGGTTTTCACTGCGTTTTTTCTGCAAGAGTATCATTGGTCTAGGATGCTGGACACAGAGGGGAAAGGCAAGGTTAGAAGATTATGAAGAAACTGTGAGAGTCAAATGAACTTGAGGTGTTTTTGTGGCTCACTCATATGAAAAACAAAAAAAAAAGCCATTTCAGCCCTTCAATCCATCTTTTTGGTGAATCCCCTTCCCCCAAGGCAAGGCTCCCTCTCCCTGTGACATCACCAGAGACAGTATCAGGGATTTGTGAATGTGGACTGGGATCACCATGAACCCACCTCAAATGCAGAGTCACAGGCTGACAGTGCAGGGGCAGACAGACACCAGTTCTGTGAGGGCTGTGAGGAGCAAGAAGGCTCCTAGGTCCTCCCTGGGTACCAGGGGATGTGCAAGAGCCCTGTGGTAGAATGCACAGCATCCCCAAGGCCCTGGAGAAGGCTGTCCAGCCCTAGCCACCTGCTGTCTGCCACAGCTCTGCTCCCACGGGACACATGAACTGGTCACCTCAGCCCTGTGGCCGTGGGGATGCACTCAGTCCCTCAGGAAGCTGCCTGTGCCTTGATACAGATAAGTTCCTGTCCCATCACATCACCCTGCTTCACACATCATGAAAGAAGACAGATCACTGCTGTTCTCTCTCTAGGCAGCCCATCACCTCCTCTGAATGATTCTTCACTTTTATTCACACAGATCCAGGCTCATGAAATGCAAACCAAGTGCCTTGGGTCCTCCCCTGCCCAGACCCATGACACATCTGCAGGGTCTGTAATTGCTGTTCCAGGCAGCTGCTGCTCATCTCAGCAGATATCATCTTCCTACCTTCAGAAATGTGTTTTATCACTCCTGCTCTCCAAACTGAAAGAAAACCTTTTCCCCAGAACCTGGAAAAAAACTAGAATAAAAAAATTCTTACACAAACCCAGCGTCTCAGGCTAGACTGGCACTGTTGATGTGAACTTTTGCTGTGCCATTTTCCTGCAGGTTCTGAGCCTTGGGCAGAGGAAGGAGAGATGGCTGGGAGAGAGCTGATGTACTTCTGTCCCCCCAGCTACACGTCTGCCTGGAAGGGTGGCCGTGTGCCTGCAGCAGAAAGCACATCTAGGAAAAGGGGAAGTCTGCTGGGTGAGTCACAAGATGCACTAACTCTAAGCAGTGTTTTCTCCTCTGCCACCAAACCCTTATGTGACCTTACTCCCATCACTTAATCTCCTGGCACATCCAGTTCCCCACGTCCAAAACATCCCTTTTGCCTGTTTATTTCCACTCAGACTCCCAAGTTTTGTTGGAACAGCTTCCTGCCATGCTTTGCACCTACAGATGCCAACACCTCTGGGTCCCTGCATCAGTCTGAGCACTGATGTAGTAAAACCCAGAGTGCCTGTTTTTCAAATGCCCTTAAAAATGTGAGGATCAAGATATATGCTCTTACTCCTATTTATTCCCTCCACCTGCTGCTACCTTTTTTTCTCTGTGGGGAATAATGAGGCAAAATATTTCATACGGAATGGGCTCTCTCCTTTTCTCTCCTCAGCACTTAGCACCTGCTCATTAATGAATGTACACCCTGCACATCGACTGGGTCTGGTGCTGAATTGAACTTTGAATGCCTTTTCAGTGCCATAGCCTAGTTAATAATTACTTCTATGACTCACTCAACTCCATGCTGCTGGAGAACCATTAGGATAATTGACAGCAAAATAACAGAAACATTAAACCTAATGATTTTGCGAGTGTTGAAGTGTTCCCAGTGTCACCAAAGAAGAGTCTTTCCCTTTGGCAGTTGTCCCTCCCAGGGGTTGTTTTCTTCCCATCCCTGGCATCACAGAGTGGAATGTCAGCTGGCTAATCCTTTGAGTTTTGGCAGTAGGAGTGTGGGGTGCCCACGTGTGCCATGTGTGCACAGGCAGAGATCAGCCCCATTTCAGAACACAATCATAGAATCTCTTGGGCTGGAAGGGACATTAAACATCATCCAGCTCCAGCCCTGCTGCTGTGGGCAGGGATGCCACCCACTAGACTGGGTTGCTCAGGGTTCCATCCAGCCTGGCCTCGAGCACTTCCAGGGATGGGGCATCCACAGCTTCCCTGAGCAACCTGTTCCTGTTCCTCGTCACCTTCTGAGTAAGGAATTTCTTCTTAATTTCTAAATCTCTCCTCTTTTAGTTTTAAAAGAACATTTAAAACCACTTCCACCCTGTTCTATCACTAGCTGCCTGTGTAAAAAGTTGCTCTGACAGCTTTGTTCCCATCAGCACACTCTGACAAGTTCAGTTTAAGTGTGGTCTGGCATCTCCCCACTGCCCCAACATCCTGGAATGCCCCTCACCAACCACGCCCTGCCAGAAGCCCACATGCTCACTGTTAGCTTGCCTAAATCCTCGGGGAAAACACACTCCTGGGTTTTCCTCCCTGTGTCACAGGGACAGAGGGTTACCCACAGCCCTGCTGATGGGTGGGTGGTAACTAATAATGGTGGTTACCAGCATTTTCACAAAGCTCTTTGAATGTGGCTACAAACCTGAGAGGTTTAACAAGAGACTTTGGTTCAAAAGGAGTTTCCCCCACTATTATTCCCCAAAGCAAAACCGTTTTTGTGAAGTAGGCATTTCCTTTTCTTTTAACAGGAAAATTCAATTTCTCTTCCCTTTTTGTTAGCCAGTTCCTCCTCTTTGCTTTCATTGCCACAAATTCCCTAATCTCGTTATTTTTGCATGTTGGAAAAGTGTAATCATCCGAGCCATGAAATCGAAGACAACAGCATCACTTCCAGGGAGGTGACTTAAGTCAGAGGAATTAATTCTCCCAGCAGACAGCTCTTATTTAGAACAAATGTGATTTTCAGAACTGAAGCTATGTATTTAATGAGGCTCTATGAAAACATATGTAGCCCAGAGCTGCTGGGAAACTCAGCCCTGTGCCAGAGAAATGCATCAAGTCAGGGAAACAACATCCAACAGGATCATTCAGTCAGTTCATCCCTCAGTTCCCTGCAGAGAAAACCTGTGTTTCTCTGTGTTTCTGACCCTCAGAGGCTGCTGCCTTGAGCAAGGGAATCTACATGCATTTATTGGGTGTCTGAATCTGGCCCACCCAAAAGGTGTAATTTGAGGTTTAATCAGGAAAAGAGATGGTGTTCCCTCCCTCTCTTCAGAGGAAGCCAGCACACATGAGCAGGTGGATCTCCACACAACACAGGATTAAGGCATGAAAGTCCTTGCCCTTGATGTTACAGATGTTGAGAGCTGTGGTTTTATTTACCCTGGGAAAAGATGAGCTTCTCCTTTTCAGCTCTGTGCCTCAATTTCCTTTCTTGCCTGTTGTCATTCTCTTTACCCAGAGCAGGAACTGCCCTACTTCCACCCACACAGCAAAACACCAGGGGCATGGAGGGGGCTGCTGGATATCTGCATGGTGTCAGACCACATTCAGAGAGATTTCCAGAGATTTATGGCTATGAAAATCCATTTATCCAGCAAGTTATGCAAAAGTTTTGGGACAGGTTGGTGTTTTCAGACGAAGGATAAGAAAGCAAAGCCATTTGTAGACCACCATGTGGGATGAAGCTGGAAAGGAAGCCTCAGGGAGCTTTCTGTGCTCTGCTGCCTGGGCTTACCTCTGGAGCAAACAGCTCTGCCACTCCCAGGTGCAGCTGTAGCTGCCAGATAAAGGTTATTTTTCTCCAGTGAACTCCATGGCCCCGTGAAAGGCTCCCAGAAAACAAATCTGGCTACTGATTTGCACAAGCAGCCTTGGGGTGCAGGCAGCAGTGAGGTGCCCACCCCTGAGTGAGCTGCAGAAGCCAGACCCCCTGGGTTTGCCAGCAGCACGTCCTTCCCACGTGTAGAATCTGCCTCCAAATGGAGACTGCAGAGACCTGGAGACAGCAAACGGGATAAAGCAGCAGCTGCTTGCCATGGGGGAAGGAGGATCAGCTCCTAATGATAGCATCATGTTTGCCTGGCTCAGCTGGAGATAAAAAGATGAACTATAGATCATACTGATTTCTCATGCCGAGGTAACAACAGAGAGGGATTTGTCTCCAAAAGAAGCATCTTTTCTGCCTTTTGCCAGCAAAAGAAATAATTTTTCTGTCTGACGTTATAACTTCATCAAATATCCATCTGGCACCAGGCCAGAGCACTATGTATGAAGTTGTATTTGCTGTCACAGCAGATGGATGTGAGAAACTCCAGTGAAGGTTTCAGCAGGAGAAACCTACTGTGATGTCTTGGGGAGGGTACACAGATCTTCAGAGGCATGGCTCATTAGAAGCACTCTGCAGATAAATCTGACTTTTTTGGATTTGATTGAAATCAGGGGGTCTGATAAGGAGCTGTAGTCCCAAAGCTGGCTTTGAAGTTTGGTCCTTATGTGGAGACAGAGTTCAGCAAGATCTTTTTTTAGGGGTGCCTGGAGGATTGAGTAATAGAGCAGCACACAAGTGTTTGGATTGGAAATTTCATCTGGAACCTGGGAAGTTTATTTCCTGGCAAAAGCCTCATGAGAACCAGTGTATTCTCAGGACAGGCCAATTTCGAGAATTCAAAGTTTCCAGATGACTTTGGGCTCCCTGGAAAACCTCCTGGGGAGTCTGTGTGCGTGCATGCCTTGAAAAACATCATCTGTCCTCACAGGCCTGACACTGCCTGTGCTCTGAGGATCCAAAGCCAGGTCAGTGTGTGCAGGTCCTGCAGGGACAGGCTGAGGGTGGTGATGATGATGATGATGAGTAGCAGGAGATCTGCTGGTGGAAACAGTGAAATCTCCTCTGCCCAGGCTTTGTAGCTGAGGTGGAACAGAGCTGTGGGAAGGAGCCTGTGTGGAGCCACCCTTGCTGAGCAGCCCTGATGGCCCAGCTGCCTCCTGCAGCCTGGGGGGTTCACTGGGGCAGCTGTGGTCACCTCCTTGCTGCAGCTCTCTGGGGCAGCTGGGACAGCAGAAACCCCTAGACTGGCCACCACTGCATGGGGTCAATCTCCAAGACCTTCAAATTCGTTTTAAAATTAAAGAAGTCAAGCTCCTGGCTTCCTTAGGAAGTGTGTGAGAGTGAACTGTGTGAGACAGCAGCAGGGAGCTGCTCCATATCCTTGGTGCATTCAGAGGGCTGTGCTGCTGGAGAGGCTGGACATCTGCCGTGGCTTCACATCACTCTGGGGACATGTGGCAGGGCCACCCCAAATGAGGAGCTCCTGGGGGTCATCAGTCTGGGATCCAGGAGTTTTAAACAAATTCTCAAACCTTTCCTAGAGCGTGTTGTAGTGGGGCTGCTGGCGGTGTCTGAGGGTCTCTCCCACGGCTGCTGAAAGCTCAGCTGAGCTGACAACATCTGACAGTTGGAGAAAAACAGCCTTTCAACCTTTAAATTGAGCACATTTGCCATGGGCTCAATGGAGACTAATGACATAAAAGCTCATTTTATTTTTTTTTAACAGAGGGACTCTGCAAATGGAAATTTCACATTTTCATGGATGTTTTTGCTCTTTCAGGGATTTTTTTTTTTTCCTCTTCCTTTCCTTATCCAAAGAAAATGCCTGGTTTCTTGCACAAGACAGACCTGGAAGGTTTGTACTTTGCTGTGGACTTAGGAATCCTGCAAAAGAATGGCTGTTCAGGAGCTTTCATGGAGCTCCTGAGCCAAAATCAGAGGAATAAGGCAGAGAGAAGTAAGGGCTCCTGGGCAAAGGTGAGCATTTCACAGGAGGGAGGGATGGAAGGAATCAGCCAGCTCAGCCCATTGAAAGAAAAGCTCTAGGAGATCTGCAGCAAACCTAAAATGTTTCAGGGATAAAAATTTCCAGGAGGTTAAAAGGTATCTTGGTTAAAAGCCATTGTTGGTACAAGGATAAAAGGAAATAAACCAGCCACAGATAAATTTGGGCTGGAAATTAGAAAAAGCTAATTACATTTCATAGAATGTTTCTGGTTTATTCTTCCAGATGGAAAGAGAAGCTCAGGTTAGTGCAGAGTAACTACTGTGGCAGGAATGCTACAGGCTGCAAGTCCAGGAGGATGGCAGTGGATGCTCAGCAAACTCTTCTCCATGCTTTTCTCTCTGGCCCCACTTTTAAAAAGGAAAAACCTTTCCAGAGAGTTTTTCCTAATGGCCAAAAAAAATCCTTTCTGCAGGGAAAAGGTTTTCATTTTACACACATTGTCAGTGGAGCTTCTTAGCCAGCTAATTTCTCAGGTCTTTACCCAGCCAGGCTGCCTGAAATGGAGAGATTTCCTCTCATCTCAAATCACTTGGCTGCACATGGAGGAGAAGCCCTTTGACGAGGTGAATTTGCAAGGCTCTCAAATCCTCTTTATTCTCACTGTGCCATCCCTCCTTGACTCATCTCCAAGAGACCATGTTGGGCTAAGCCCAGAACAGGCACAGAAAGGTGACAGCACCAATCCTAGACACACAGGCACACACAGATACAGCTCCCTCCCCTGCACCATAAATTAAATATCATCTCTACCCAGGGCTGGGGAGGATCAGCTGAAATAATCCAGTCCAGTCCTCTCTGATTCAGAGACACTGAATCAGAGCAGCCCACAGTCCTCACCCACCCCAGCCCACAGCCCTGCTCCTCCTGTGTCCCTGAGATGCCAGAGGCCCACAGTTCACATCTGGCCTGTTCAGGTACCCAGCTGGGGGTTAAAAACACACCTGCAGCCAAAAAAGGCTGGATTTGGTTATTCCTGTGTTAGTCAAAGCAATGAGGGTGTGAGTCTGCAGTGGGACTAGTGTTTAGGCAACCAGGACTCCAGGGAAAAGTGGCATTTGAGAGGCAAATGTGAATTCTTAGGGACACTTTTCCCTTGCAGCTGCTTGCACTGTCTGGGAAAACAAGGAGGAGAGTGAGGAGCACGAGGCAAAATGAACACAGACAGGATTGGGGCACACACAGTCTGGGGATAAAGGAGGAGGTGGCTGTTAGAATGAAAAGGAAGAGGCCAAATCCTTTCTGAGTAAAATTATTTTAATGTGTCTCTCTTTTCCAAATTCCACATTGCACACGCAGAAATAGCAATTTTTAAAAAAAAGACTCACACCAGAAATGCTGACTTGGAGAACTAGGAACTCTCCTTATCTCCCACTACACAAGGAGGCACGAGATCCACAACAACATCAGGCACAGCTGACCATGGGGGTGAGCAGACAGACAGACATGGAAATTACAAAAGACAGAAGAAAGCAAGAGCAGGAAGGCAGCTGATGTTCTCATGGCCACCTTGCTGAGCAGCTGGGGTCACAGCCTGGTGGGCACAGCCACCACAGCAGGGCATCAGCATCTCACTGCTCCTCCCCTGTGCCTGCCCAGACACCATCTCTGCTGGTTGTCCTCTCTTGGTCAGGCATTGTATTATCCACCTCTGGTAGCATTTCACAGGGCAGCTGTGATAAGGAGTGATTCCAGGATGCTCTCCAGCCCTGGCTTTCAAGACTTCAGCGAACAAACAAAGGAATTGTGTGGTTATCACTTGATTTTACTAATTTTTTGGCTCCGAGTGCTCAAAGAAAAATCTTGCAGTAACCATATTCACACGGGAAATGTCTCTAAAAGACTTCCAAGCTGTTGTATCCTAGTGAGGCCAGCAAGCTGGGAATCAAACCTACATCAGCAAGCTGTTCTGCTTAATTGCTACAGCACTCATGGGCAGGCAGAAATCGAGGGAGCCTTTTTCTCAGCACAGCAGTTCCTGCATTCCAATGGGCAGGCAGTGCTGGGGGCAGAGCTCCCCAAGAAAATGAGCACTAAGGGAAATCACACAGGCATCACAGGGATGGGCAGACCCATCCAGCTCGGAGCAATCTCCAGATTCAGGTGTGCCAATACCAACCCCACTCCTTGGCAATCCTCATCCTTAAAGCAGCTTTCCATGGAGCTGGGAGCAGGTGTTTGCCCTCTCACAGCACAAATCAATGACTTGCCCAGGACCTTGAGGCTGTACCAAGCACTTGAACCTGCATTTACCCAGCCCTACGCAAACAGCCTTCTCCCAAACCTGCCTCTTCTCCTCCTAATCAGTACAGACCCACCCTGCTAAAATCAAGATGTAATTCCTTGGTGGAGAAGGAGCTGTTGGAGGCAGCAAACTGCTGGAGGACTCAAGGGCTCACGTTATGACTCTTTGGTTAGCCTTTTGTCAAGGAATTACTTCAACCTCATCCTACCTGGGCTCATGCAGGGACATCAGCTGCCCAGGGGCTCCCCAGAGCAGCCAGGACAGGTCCTGCATGGCCTGTACAGCACCATGGCTTTTCTCTCAGCTCCCACATGGCTACACGTGGTCCATGGCACAGCACCCACGTGGCTCCTACAGCCTGGCCACACAGAGCCAAGGGGAGCCTTGGCCATGCCACAACCCCTCCTCTCTCCTCCAGCACTTCCCCTTCAGCCCTCCCATCTCTCTCTACATGGATTTCTGATGGCTAAAGCCTCAGGGCTGTGTTGTCCTCAGCCAAGCAAGCAGCTGCTGCTGGGCTGAACAGGAAGTGTTTCCTCCCTCTGGCTGCAGGAGATGCAATGTAAGAGAGAGATGGAGGGAACATGGCATGGAAAACACGTCTCAGAAAACCTGAGTGGTGATGAGGGCATGGGCTGTTTGCTGACCCTTCTAACCTGGGAAATTTGAGCCATCAAAGGGAGGTAGTAGGATGCAGGATGAAAAGAAGCCAAAGCGTGCAACTCTCTGCTGCAGGATCACAAATGATGAGAATTGACAGACAGTCAAGGCGCAAATGGATTATTTCGTGGGGGAGAAATCCATTCAGGGCTGCTACATACAGGCACCACTTCCAGCTCAGGAAGTTCCTAAGCAATAGCACATTGGAAGCTGGGAAAGCACTTCTGGCAAGCAGCATCCTGGCTTTCCCCTGCACTTATGTTCCTCTCCAGACCTTGCTCTCAGCCATGTCAGAAATTGGATTCTGGGCTAGCTGGCCACTGTAGTGATGTGGTATGGTCCAGATGATTTCCTTGTCACTCAAAGTCCCAAAAACCACATTTCAAATATAGAGTTACCATAAACAGAGGACCTGTGCAGCCATTCCTACTCAAGATCCACTCTCTTGCTGCTGCCTCCCCACGCACAAGTCCTGCCTAGCAGTGCTGTCCTTCCCCACACTGATCCCACAAATGAACACGAGTCAGAGCAAAGCCCATCAGCACAGCACTGGGTTCCCAACCAGAGTCACCCAGAGAAAACCACAAATCCTTTGCAGCATCATTCCATCAGATATGGGTCTTTCTGAGGCAGAGGGGATGTCTTTGCTTGGAACAGCTCTTGATAAATTCTCTTCTGCAAACTCATCCCACTGCTCTGCAAGCCCATGAGCACACTGAGCAGCCCATTTCCTGCAGCAAGGACCCACTCCTGGGCAATGGATCTCACAGTCACTTCAGGGAAGGAGGTACAGTCACCATCTTCCTGCACAGCTGTTCTGAAGCCCATGCAGTTATCTACTCCCTGCCCTGAGGCGTGTCCCAGGCCAGCCTTCCACAAAAAAATGGGAAGAATGTTGCCTAGTACTCAATACATAATCACGGCCCAAAAATTTAATTTGCAGGCTCCTGTTAGTCTCTGGTTACCCCAGGAGCTTATCCACAAGGATCCAGCCTGACTGATCTTCCAAGAAATATGCTGTGAGGAGAAACACAGCTGCAGCTCAAACTCATTAACATGAGAGGAAAATACCAGTGCTGATTGTGATCCTTGCGGTTCCTTCTCTTAGAATGGGCAGTAAAATCACCCAATGAGGGCAAGATGGGCCAAGAATTTTCAACAGAGGAGAGATGGTTTCACACTGCTTTTTCAGTAGCAAAGACATAGCTTTGTCCCTACTGCCAAAAATTCTGGCACTAAAAATGCTGAAATCTTCTTGTGACTGAGTGGCAGCAAGCTGTAATTTACTGCATTCCTGCTTCTTTTATGTCCAAGAATTGCTTCACTTCCAAGAAGAAAGAGCTGTCATTTGTCAGTCCCATGTAGCCTCTCCTTCCAACTGTCACATTTCCACATTATATCAGACAAATTAATTCATTCCCTTCTTCCTATCTGCTCCCCAAAAATGGCAGCGTATTTCCAGGAACCGAGATCATCTTTTCACACCAGCATCATTATCAGTTTTCTTTTTAAAACTGTATAATGGGGATGTTTCAGCAAAAATCTGGATTATTTTTCTTTCTGCTGTTGCATCCATCTCCCTTAAAGTGGTTCAGAGAGACCTGACTGTCTGCTGGCTTTCCACAAGCACCTTCCCCACACCTCTGACTGATGGTACATTTCCATTGCAGCGTTTGGCTGGCTGCTGACAAAAGCTTTGCCCGGGTTTAGGATGTGGCCAGGTCCCTGGGCAGGTTGAGCTGTATGGCCTCTCCCCCTGTGGTGTATTTGGCCACTGGCCCATTGCCATCCATGGTGAAGAGTTTGCAAGCCTTGGCGTTCTCGTGAACCGGCGTGGACTTTTTGGAGGAGATGGGGGAGTTTGTGGGGCTCAGCTGGACAGCAGTGGTGTCCTGCACCGTGTGCTCGCTGGTTTCAATTTCAAAGGCTGTGTTGCCAGGTTTGATGAGCCCAATGTTAGAGCCTGGTTTGGATTTCCGGGCCCCGTGGGCTGGGGGCCTGCGGCTGCAGATGCAGCAGGCACCGAAGAAGGTGAAGGCCACCACCAACAAGATGGGTCCGATGATGATGGGAGGGTTGTTCACAGGGAGGAAGGTCCCAAAGGCAAATGCTCCCACTAAGGTGATGTTGATCCCTGCTAGCATGATGCAGAGTCCACAGGCACAGCAGAGAGCAGGGGAGGGGAGGCCCTGGGGTCGGGTCTTCTTCTGCGTGGGTTTTTGGGACAAAGA
Organism: Hypocryptadius cinnamomeus; assembly: GCA_013400635.1. Lineage (NCBI taxonomy): Eukaryota > Metazoa > Chordata > Aves > Passeriformes > Zosteropidae > Hypocryptadius > Hypocryptadius cinnamomeus. The sequence continues at coordinate 86,690 of VYZP01013038.1, forward strand.
GGCACTGCTCTTTTCACTGAACATGCTGGGAAGTCTTGGAGGTCACCTCAGTCCTCACAGGGTGAATGCTGTGTTGAGAAGGCTGTTTCCAGTCTCCTGTTGCCTTAAAATCCTGGAGAGGAATGAAGAAGCAGCTGTTAGAGCAATGAACCAAAGCACCTTTCCCCCACCATTCCTGGTGGCCAGCATCTTCTCTGGGTTTGCTGGTGCCAGAAAATAAGCACAAATCCAAGCCTGCTTTCAAAGCTGAGCTCTCCCTGACTGTGGTGGTCACAGTGTGCTCCATGTCCTTTGCTCTCCATGTGGATGGTGTCCAAGTGAATCCAAGCGTGCCATGGCCAGAGCCTGTGCCATAGCTGGTCTCACAGGGTTTGTCACCACCCACACAACACCTGCCCAAAAGAGCAGAATCCAGTACTGCCCTGAACATCCCTCGCTGCAGTACCAGGGTGATGTATTTTTGAATGGGTAATGGTCCACAATTGTGGCAGAAAGGGGGACACTTTGCTCCGTGTCTTAGCTCTCCAATAATTGAAATGAGTCATCCAGGTTGCCTTTCTAGCCAGTGGGGAATAAAAGGTCCCAGAAGATGACCCAGAACATCCCCAAAAGATGTCAGTTCTGGGAGGCTGAGCTGACTACAGAGGCAACCCTGGAGATCCCTCGAGCAGGTAGCACTTGGATGCTCAGTGATACAAAAGCCATCCACAGACACTGAATGACACCCTGTCAGTCACACAAGGCTGTAATAAAATGGAGCAAATGTGGGTGTTTTGTCAGCTAGATCATGCTTTCTACCATGCAGCTCACCATCTTTGGTGTGATCACAGGAGACCCCACAGAAGGGGACTGGGAATCTTGCTTGCCTCAGCAGCCATAAACCCAAACTTCAACAAGGCTTGAGCATGAGCAGTATCAGCTCCAGGATGGAGGCTCATGGAAATATCAGCTCCAGGATGGTGGCCTATGGAAACTGAGATGCTGAAGCTGAAAAAGAGCCTGTGTGAGGATCTGTCTAGGACCCAAGGCAGTAACACAGCCCTGACTGACAGTAGCAGCTTCTCCATGGAGGACATTATTGGTTGTGATGAGAGCGGGATTTGTGTTTGCCGTACTTGCTGGGAAGTCAAATTGCCAGAAGCCAATTTGTCAGCAGTTTGCTGGTGATGTCTTTGATTTTACAGGCAGGAGAGCATTTCTCTTCCCAGCCAGATTGCAAACAATAGCAGTCTGCTCTTCCTTCCTCTCCTGCCTAGCTCCCTAGCTTCTTCCCTCCTCTCCTGTCAAATCCCTTTCAAAAATGTTGTCAACAAAAAACTGATACCACTCAGTTTCTATGGCAAGAGCCAAGAATCTCTGTTGTACTATCGACACTCTGTAGCCACTAAATTAAACAAAAACCAAAACAACCAAAACCAAAACAAAACAACCCCCCCAAAACCAAACAAAACCATAAAAAACCAAACAAAAACCACCAAACAAACAAAAAAAACCAACAACAAATAACAAGCCATCACCCATCACACTGACACACACCAGTGGGATCAGCCGGGCATTTTCAACATATTTCCTAGGTTATAAAATTTTCTGGCACGTCCAGCTGAGGCAAAGCTCTCTGCTGCTCTGTCAGGTGTCATATCTCATTTCCTTGGCTTGGGCTTTTGTTTAGACCTGAATGTGTGCAGCAGTCAACTTTCAGCTGAGTTCCTATTCAGTGAGGCAGCTGGAGCTGACAGGGACAGGTGCATCACAGGATTAAATCCTTCCTCATCTGGGGATGCCTGACTGGGGAGAGGTCTCTCAGCAGGCAAAGATTTTTCAGGATACTGAGAGAGTGTGAGAGAGAAAGGCCATTTTCTCCATCAGCCAGGCTAACACATATCCATGTTTGCCTAGCAGTGTCCTTTTGTTCTGCCTGGGAACCCTGGCATGCTGATGGGAGCTGGAGCCCTGATTCTGCCTCCTTCACCAGCCTTGGACCAGCAGCAAGATAGCTTCTTGTTAAAGACACATTTTTGCACTGTTTGTAGACCAGCTCCTGCAGATGCCAGCCCAAACCTTTAGCACACAGAGGCTGCAGACACTCCAGTGTGGCTCTTCCCCTTGGTTTGCCCCACATTCTCCCACTACAAAATACCCACCAGGGAACTGCGGGGCAGCTCGTGGTTAAAAAACATCACAGATTCATTCCATCAGCCTTCTTCCTCCTGGCTTCTCACACTCACCTGCTTCCAGTCTGAAGGAATTCTCCCTCCTGGAAGAGCCAGGCAGCTGGGCTCCAGCAGGACACTAAACATTCCATCAGCTTCTGCTCTTAGGCAAGGCATCACCAGAGGTCTGGCTGCCCCTGAGATTTTCAAGTGGAACTTCAACCTGTTGCCCATCTCATCTGTCAGTGGGCACCTGTAGCCACTCCAAAGAGACCCTGTGGTTTCTGGCTGCTTTCAAGGCTGCAGAAATATTACCCAGCATGGTCCCTCATAGCTCATTTTCTCTGCCTGGCAGTTTTTGTTCATCATTACAGATCCCTGAGCACAGGTTTAAGCACCCTTGTCACACCCTCTCCACAGCTGCACCAGAAGTGTTCTGGCCATGCTATGTCCAAGACAAAATTTCTTTCCCCTTGTCTTTGCTTGCAGCACCTACACAGGGTAATGGACCTTTCCCAGCGAAAAACAATGGACTCACTGGGAATTCCAGCCTGGAACCTCTCCCATCAGGCTGGGGGCAGGAGATCTTGGAAGTCAAGCAAGATTGCAGGGCCAGAACGTGGTCTGCACACACACCACGGGGTAACTAACAGCACATAGAAATGTTTGGACTGGGAACATGTAGAAAGTAGATCAGTGGTTGCTTTTGTCTTGGTCTCCATATGAAACATCAGGGATTGCACACAAGGAATTCCTGTTAGACCACCAGATGACATGGGGATGAGAAAGCCAACAGAGCAGTGGAGGATAAAGAAAAATAGAAACCAAAGCCACAGAATGCCTTATGCTATCCTCACGTAACAAGGCCCCATGACAACATAAAGTCCATGTTTATTCTTATTGTCATGTACAACAGAAGCATCTTTGCTCTTCTGTCATCTCCTAAAGCACAGGCTGATGCTTCTCCATCTTCTTCTTAGGCACAAGGATGGGCAGATGTGGGTCAGCTCCCACTGCTGACCTGCCTGAGGATATCTGGCAGCTTTTACCTTTCACTACAGTGAAATTAATGGCTTAAAAAATTACCAACTTTTCTGCCAAATTATTCTGATTAAAACTACCAACTTCTGCTCTATCAGGAGTGGAAAAAGTTATCTTTGGGCTCTTTGTCTGAAACAGGTTCTTTTCTTATCAGTTGGAGTGTAGGTTTCTTCTCCAAACAATATTTCAGCATGAAATACACTACTGCAAGCACTGCTGTGCAAAAATAAAAGCTACACATTCAAGCTGGCATGATGGAAATACAGAGGCTATAATGATTCCTTCCAGGGGAATAGCCACCCCTCCCTGTACTCTCAGGGGGACAAAGACAGATTTTCACCCATATCTCTGAGAGTTCCTAGAGCTTGAAGGTCATACTGACATATTCAGCCAGCATTTTAGGAGCATTGTTTAAAGCCATAGCAGCAGCACCAGCAGCATGTACAGCTAAGCACGCTTCCCTCTTAGTTGTAGTGGAGAGAAATTGAGCTGTCATCCTTCCACACCGTCTCAGTGCAGCAGCACAATGAAAATATTTGACAGATCACAGATGAGTCCCCTTTCCAGAGGTGTGATGGCACAGAAAAATAATGACAGTGATCAGCAAACTGAAATTGCAGTCAGACAGCTACAACCACCCCACACACAGGCAGGCTCACAAACACACAGGCACGCAACATTTATCTGCCAGGAGAAGCACAAGACTTTTTATTCCCTGGGCAAACTGCTGGGAAACTCTCTGGCTGGGCCAGAGAGAGCCTCGGTGTCTGGAAGGGGAGGATACTTACCTGGGCTGGAGCGTGGAGCCGGGGAAGGCGATGGAGAGAGCCCTGGGTCTCACCTTCACCCTTCAGTCGGGGATGGCAAAGCCATGGCTAGTCCCAGCAGAACCGGGGCTGGAAGCCCAGCTGTGCTCTGCGGGGAGAAGGATCTCACATCCCTCCTCCCCTCTTGTCACCGAGCTCAGGAAACTTTGCTGGGGTGTCAGGGGGGCAGTCCTTGGCACAGCTCAGCGCCTCTGTGCGAGCTCCGCCGCTTTCCCCCCACTTTCTTCCTTCCCCTCGGAGGACGATGTTGCTCTCCTTAGGCAGATGGGCGCTCAGCCGCAGCATCCCTGCCCCGCCGCATCCTCTCCTGCCTCCTCCTCCTCCTCCCCGCAGCCCGCGGTGCCCGCGAGGCTCAGCCCACCGCCCACCGCTGTCCGGCACCGCTCTTCCTCGCCCCGCTGCTTTTCCTTCTTCCTTTTCTACTTCAAGGCTGCAGCTCCCGCCCCCTTCAGCTGACAGAGGTGCCCGGAGCAGAACAGCCCCTTATTCCCCCAGGGAGAGGAAAAACCCGGGAGAGCATCTCCGCCGAGGGTCAGCCCCGGGGCCGGGAGCGGAGCGCGGCGGCCGCGGGGGAGAGAGGGAGACGCGGCCAAACGCCAAGGAACGGCATGCGGGCTCCCGGTGCTGCAGCCAGGCACGGAGCTCTCAAAGGTTTGAAACGCACGTAAGGAATAAAAATAATAATAATAAAAAAATAACAAGCGGTGTTCGGTGCCTTTGGATGGTGGGGGGATGCCGGAGGGATTCGTGCGGGGAGTCCGTGCTGGGCGGCCGGCAGCGAGAGGTGCTGAGACGAGACCTCCAGAGGTGCAACGTCCGGAGTGTGGGGAGGTGCTAGAAATAAATAAATAAATAAATAAATACGAAGTCCCCAGATGCAAACTTAATGTTTCAATCGAGCAATCAGACCTATGGCACACTTGGAGCTAGCTGGTCTAAAACCACGCCTCATGCTAGACCCTGTTGTAAGCACAGCCAAATCTTAACTCCCATATTAAGGGGCCAATCTCTGTTTGCAGAGCTGGTGAGCGCAGGGGACATGGCAAACTGCGAGCTGTGCACTGGATGGAGTAGAGATAATTCTCACAGAGCTTAAGATGTGCTGACACTCTGCTGTCCTCGTCTGCTCTCCGTGCTCCCACTGCTGTAACCAGCCTGGCTGCTGCCAGTGACAGCTGAGCACAGGCTCTTCTCCAATTTATTGCTGAAGAATCCTCTATGAACCAGGCTGGAGCTCACTGAACATCAATCATGCCCCCCTCTCTTTCAGATTGTTGCTTTCACGAGAGAGAGAGAGAGGAGAAAGGTAACAGAGGCAGTGAAAAACAAAGGTCAAAGAGAGAAATCACTGAGGAGGAATGAACACTTCTCTCTGTTCTCCAGGCACCACTTCAGCCTGAGGATTCTCAATACAGCAGCATCCTCTACTGCACCATGTTGCATTTCACTTTACAGGTCATCCTAGAAATTCAGGAAAAACCAAACTTCACAGAAAGGAGTTCAGTCTCTGCTGAGGAAGACAACCCTGTTTTCTCCTGAGCTTGAGCAATGCCAACAGCACACAGCATGGCGTGAGCAGCTGGGCAGGAGGATATCAGAAAACCAGCACTGATCAGATGTGTTGACTGCCTGGGCTTGTAGACAGAAATAACTGGGAAATCTCATTTCAGACTTTTCCAGAGATGCAGTGTCTCCTCTGGGGATTCCCTGGACCTGTAACAGGATGTTCAAAATGGCTCAGTTTACTCAACCCTACCAGAAAAGTGATGAGAGAGTGTACAGTGGAAGATTTTGTGGAGAGAATCTCCCCCTGGCACCTCTGAGAGAGACAGTTCCACATGTGGCAGAGCTGGTGTTCAGTGTTTGCTGCCTGTTGCTGGGTAGGGAACCAGAGTGGCTGAACTCATTGCTGGTGTGACACCCCAGAGTCCAGCAGGAGCACTCCAATAAGCCATGTTTATGTAGGAACCGAGGCTGTCAGAGGGGAAGAGACTGTCAGGGTCATTGATTCGAGCCCACTGCTCTCACATTGTGCAGTAGCATTCATAAAGCTCAGGCTCCAAAGGGGCCAATTAATACTGAACAACCTGTCAGTTGTGCCCTAATTGCACAAAGCAGTGATGAAGAAGGCTGCTCCTGCTTCCCTTTGGCTGTTGCATGACTCTCCATCACACTTTCATCATAATGGTCCATAAGCCCCCAAAAAAGGCTTTACTGAAATGTTACATTTTTCGGGCTCCACTGAAGCAGTAATTCTGTGTTTTGCATATGTGGCCCTGACAACTGGCAGATTGCATCCATGTGATTAAAACAACTGCTAATTCAAGAACTAAAATTAAAGGCTAGATTTCCCACCGGTATAAATCAGAGCAGATTCATTTCCTTGCAGAGCTTTGATAGCTCATGAGCATTCATGATTTGCCAAGGGGTTTCTGCCAGACTGATGGTTTCTAGCTTCAAACTTGCCAGGGACTGGGAAGCCCTGCCTCTTTTAGAGGAAAGATCCCAACCCTGTGCTGACTAGAAATAATAATTCCTCTGGGAGAAACTGTTTGTTCCCAGCTTCTGCTGAATTCAGAGATTAACTGAAGTCAGAAATTTCTGAATGTGAGGAGGCATTGCCTGCTTGTCTTTTCCCAGTCAGTTCCTGACCAGTCTCAGCCCTAAGAAATCTGTCTCAGGCACTCTTGCTCCCACCAAGGCTGGGCTTTAGTGCCACCACATCTTGCCCTGAAGCAGGTCAGCATGGTGAGTGCCACAATAGACTTCACACTGCTTATGAGGGGTTTTTCTCCGTGTGAGAATGACTGGAAAAAGGTGGGAAGGGGGAGAATGTTCCATAGAAGTTTCAAAGGATTTTGGTTGGGACTGATCCTTGAGGGAAGGCACACAAGCAGCGTTCATGAGAACAGCAGCAGGCCAGCAGCCTGGCCCCTCAGCACAGCAGGAGCAAAGGGCAGAGCCCATTCTGCTGCCTGCTGAACCGTGCCCATCACAGAGAGAGCACTGGGGAGTTTGTGTCCCTTAATTAGATCATTAGACAAAGGTCACTGCAGAAACCTCCCCCTGCAGATTTCCATGAGGTCTCCAGATCTGGCACCTGTCTGTGAGTTTACCATTTAATTGCCTCTTAAGGGAAGGAAATGCCAGGCTGAACCTGCTGTTGCTCCAAACCAACTCTAAATGCCACCATGTCTGTGTAAAAGTTTGCACTATGTCAGGATCTTCACTGGCTCATGTGCTGCCTCTGAAATTCAGAAGAGGCAAAGGCCAATTTCTGCAATGTTTATCTGTCCATAGCATCAAAAAGGAGGCAAAAAATTTAATATTTGTCATTCCTAGAGGCAGCTGTGAAATTGCTATGCAGAAGATTTAAACCCATGAAGGACACACCTCCTTGTACATTGTGTAATTAAAATCACAGGACTCTACTGTGGACAGCACCAGTATTAATGTGCTCAGACCTAGAACACAGACACAGCTGGACCTGTCAAACACAACAGACCAGCTGCAGCTCCAGGCACATGATGTTATCACTGGGAAGGACCCGGGGAGGAGAGCTTGCTCTAGGTTTGCCACTGGCCTCCTAATCTGTGATAATCTGGCACCTGTTGAGGCAGAATAATAGGTACCAGCAGCCTGACATTCAGCATCACTAAAACTTTGCCTCTACCCTCTGATCTGTTGGTCTCCCAGAACACTTCTGTGGTTTATTATGTTTTTTTAAATAATCTGGAGATAGTTTTCCCCCATCACACAAACAAACAAACAAACAAACAAACAAAAAAATAAACTAAACAGGCTCCCAGAATTTCAAACAAGTTTCTCCTTCCTAAGACATCTTCTCACAACTCTGAAAGGTAAGTGGACAGGAAACATCTGTGCAAGCGGCTGTCCTGTTACACAAACAGCTCAGTAGTTTTTTATAAAGCTTTCTCAAACAGGAGGAAATCAGTGGGTCAGTTATCAGCCAGGGGCAAATGTTTTCAATTACCATGCAGTGAGGATTGGGTCTATTCTGTTTAGTTCTCAAAGGTTCCCACTGACAGTCCAATTAGCAAGCAGCATCACTGGAAGAGGAGGCCTGAAGTGACGTGGTTTTATTCACCCAGGAGGTAAACACCCAGTTGATCCTCCTCTGTCACATCATGGCTCTCTCTGCCAGCCAGGTCACACCAAAGTGCAGTTGAGCTGGAAGAGACAAAACCACACACTGTGCTCACCAGTACCTCTACTTCATCATTTCAAATGCTGTTCATCAGCACTTCAGTGTTACATCTTCTTCTTTAAAAAAGGGCTGGTAGAGGTTTTAGTTGAAGGACTGTTTGTTCCTCTGAAATCAGAGTGTGCTTCACATCTTAGAGATTACACATTGGATGTTACATATTACATATTACAACAGTATTCCTTATTTTTCCCTTCTTCTCCAGGAAGAATACACAAATGCATCTGATCTGTGTTTGGTATCACCACAAGAACCACTGATGCACATGAGAACAGAGTCAGGCCCCAAACATGAGACATCACAGGAGCAAGGAACTGTCCTTCCTAGGGGATTTATGCTCTGATATTAGGAGTATGCCTCAGGTGAATTTGAAGACATTCCCGAGGATGGGATTCAGGCGGCATCACAAACCAGCACTGAAATTTTGATGATGAAGAAAAACCAAGATGATGGAATCTGAGAGAAAGCAATAACCATTCTTGGGGCTGAGCCCTACACACAGGGAAAGGCCAGCCAGCTGTGCCACTTTCTGGCTGTGGATGATGGACCACAGGAGTCCATCATCCACTTGGAAACTAATTCCACCCAGGGATCCATTATCCTGCCCACAGAGTTTTGCTGTCCATCCAGGCACTCCAGTACCCTTTGAGCAAGGCACTGATGCCCATTTGAGCCATGCACAACATCAGAGCCTGACTGCAAAGATGTTCCCAGGTGCCTCAGATGCAAATATGTTCACTTCTCTCTTCCCTGTAGGGAAAAGCAGCCACAGGGTGATTTAGACCAACAGAATCAATTTCCCAGTGGAAGCAGGCTAAGATACTGTGAGTAAAATGAGGGATCATAGCTTTCCACACTCAACCTGTCCCTGGATGTGGAGACCAAACCCCCTTTGGAACAGATCTGCTGCTGCTGCTTTGTGAGCCAACAAAAAGAAACTGAATTTGTGCCTGCTATATCCACCTGATGGTCAACTTGCAGCATGCCAGACCACAAGAGATACTAATTACCAGCAGCACAAATCACATTACTCTCGCCAGTTTGGATTCCTGGAAAATCCTGCTTTGAGAGACGTCAGACTCAACATCATGAACAGATGGTGTTTCTGTCTGAGGAGGAGACATGTCCTTGATTAGTCTGTCACTGCTTAGGGTGCTGACATTTTTGTTTCTCATCCAACAGTCTTCACCCAAGGGCTGAGGTTTTATAAGGCAGCCCAGAGTCTACGAGGATGATTAGGACCTGGAAATACAGGCAGAAAAGCAATGTCAGGGTGACAGAGTCCATGTCCCTTCAAAATATCTAACAGCTTGGGCACAGGTGTCATCTCTTAAAAGTTTTTGTGGCTTGCAAAACCTCTTGGGTCTCCCACGGCTTGATCTGCAGTATAACAGTAGAACACTTCTCAAGGTGAGTCCTTAACTCTTCAGTGCAGCAAAATAGGCAAGAACTAAGTGAAAATTAAAGATCAGAATTAGAAGTCCTTATGTGAAGGTCTGAAAAGCTTTTCAGTGAGTATATTATCTCCTCAGCTGCGGGATGCATTAAGAACCAGACTGTTGGGATCCTTCTGGGGCTTATCCAGATCCCACAGAACTTTATGGAAGTGATTGCAGTGACTTCAGCAGGCTGTGAACAAGGTCTGTAGGATGCTGTCCTGTGAGTATTTACCCTCTGGTAAAGAGCAGATGTCTGCCACCTCAATATGGGATATCAAGTGATACCATGACAAAGCACAGGTCATTAATCACATCCTTCAGTGAAGTGGTTATAAGGTCATCACGTCAAGCCCTGCCTAGCACCATTGTGCCTGCACAAGTTTTATTTTACACAGAGCCCAGGGAAGCATCAGTTTAAAGCACTTGACTCCAGCTCATTAGCTCTGCCACAAAGCCCCTCTCCTAATACACTTAATCTTTCTGCCTCTCAGTTCCTTCATCGCCCTCCCAGCATCATCAGCGGACACAGTGAGCAGCTTCTCCTCTCCCTCCAATACCTGCTGCCAGGAGGGATTCAGGCCTCAGACACCACAGACCACAAGTCCTGGTTTTGTCTCTGGCAGACACAGAGAAGCACAGCCCCCTCAAGCCCCCATGACCACCCACAGGTCCATAGGGAGCCACTGCTTCCCACAGGTTTGAGATGCGCTGCGTGTGGTAGATGTGCAGCTAATGCCTTCAAGAGCAGGATCCAGAGAAGGAAAAAAAATCTCATAATAATTATGTGCTATGAAAACTATAGCAGCTCATGCATGATAAACTGAGCAGGCTTCGGCATCAGATCCTCAGCAGAAAGCAGCATTGTGATCTGGTAACTCTTGCAGAGTTTTATCTACAGCAGCTGAGGAGAGAGGTGAGGTACCCCGAGTCAAACAAGTTCCAGCTCCTGGAAAGAGCAGTCACCTCTTCTTTCAAACAACAGGCACACAGCAGAGGTTCCTGTTCTGCCACACCACTTACAGAATGATGGGGTCCATAAACCAGTGAGTTAGGAAATGTACCTCTCTCCTGTGACAGCATTTCAGAGACACATCGGGAGGGGTTGTGTCGGTGGGGTTGGAGCAGAGGGATCTGGATGAGCACCACCAGCCTGGAACTCTGCCAGCAGACACGAGGAAGTGCTGCTCACCTGCTACAGCTGGGTGAATAACTGATGGGGCAGGACAGGAGCCAGACAGACACACCTTTCTGGAGACACTGTTTAGTGCTATTTCATTTTGTAAGTCACTGAAATTGCACTGTTTCCCTCTCCCATCCCACATGCAGACAGTGCAGGCAGGGAAAAGCTGCCTTGAGCATCAGTGAGATCCTGCTAACTCCTCACCCAGCAGACTGATTCAAACCAGGTGAGAATTAAACACAGGGTGCTCAGCTATCCTCACCTCCAGGATAACGTGAAATTCTGATTCAATCTGATATACACTTTAGCAAGATGTGGAGAGCTGAGAAATCATAAAGTGCTGCTGAAAGCAGATGTTGGTTCACCAGGAGCACTTTTCCAGCAGCACAGAGGTGGTCACAGCCACACTGCCCTTCCCTCATCACCTTTCAATCTGCTTTTTGTAACGCTAACATTGCAGCCCTTCCACAGAGCTCAGGGACCAAATGTGTGTCTGTGTGCCAAGTGGACACATGGATATGAGGGACTTCTGTCTCAAAGAGCACAGGGGAATGGTGATACAAACATTTGGCACAGGAGGAAACTGAGGTGCAGAGGCTTCCCAGAGTTTGTGCATCATCCAGAGACACAGAACAACTGCAAAGATACTGTGAACATCCCACCCCATCCCACTGCCAAGAGGACTGGCAGCCACCAGCTGAGCACTCTCTGAGGTCTGCAGAAGATAATAAAGGGTTTCACATTTTCACACGAAATCTTTTGTAAAAAGAGAGCAAGGACACTTAACCTGTCTGTGTGAGGAGTCACTGCTTATCTATTCCTTGGGCAGTAGAAATGGTGCCTAGAATTATTCACCACCATTCTAAGAAAATTGGAAAAAAACTAGTCCATGTATCCAACATCTGGAAGATCAAACTGTGCAATAAAAAAACCCAGCAGCTCAGGTGAGAATCAGAGTGGGTAAGGAGCTGGGTCTGGGAGAGAAAGCCTGGCTGGCACTGGTTTGACTGAGGGAGGTGCTAAAGCAAACTGCTGGGGAAAGATCTGCAGGACCTGATGAAGCCAGAGAGGAACTGCAACCATTTCTCATGCCCAGCAAGTGAGAGATTGCCCAAAAAATACTGCAATGTGTTTGGACACAGGATGAAGTCATCAGCCATTTCCTGAAGAGCCTGAGATGCTGCAAACATGATTAAGGAAGAGAAAGAAAAAGGAATAAACCCAACTGATGGAAAGGCACTGGAAGACTGTATAGAAAGAGTGAGTCTCCTCTGAACACAAGGCTCCCCTCCATCTTTCACATGTGCTCTTTAATGGATCATTCATTGCTCTAAAAGAGGACAGGGGGTATGGAAACATTCCTCTGGCTCTGTGGTAAGATGAGGACAGAACGTTCCCTGCCTCCTCAGAGACAAGGATGGGGATCTGAGCTTCTGCTATTGTTCTTTTGCAGTTCTGACCTGCAGCCCCTGCCCAGCCAGCAGAGAGTTTTACTCCACCAAAGAAACCCCCTTCTAAATGGCTGCTGTTGGTTTCCATGCAGACTTGCTTCTCTCACCCCTTCTCAGGATCTGACCCTGCGCACTCCCATCCCTTTCCAATTAGGGGCAGAGCTGTGTTAGCAGCACCATGCACCAGTTTCACTGTGCTTGGCACAGGCTGGGAGCACACACAGAGGCAGCTCTGGAGATTCAGCTAACGAGGGACACCTCATTAAGTACCTCAGGGAGAGCTTTCAGCTGATGTGCTTCCCTTTGCACCCAAGACAGAGGCCTGGAGCATTCTCAGGGAGTGCTGGAAGGAGCCTGCTCATGACTGCTGCCTCATTAAGTGCAGCAGCTCAGTGACTTGCCACATCTTTACAAAAGTCTGTAAATTATTTAGCATTTGCCTTATTGGTCCTTTCTGCTACCTTAGCAAGTTTTCTAGCTGAGCCATCACCTTGCTGTCATCTTTCCTCCAATGGAACTATTGGGGGAGACTTCTCGTGTGTGTCCCCAGCCTTCCCCCTCTGCTCCCCCAGCTCCCAGGCTGCCCACAAGAGTAGTCAGCACTGCTTTGGCAGGGAAGAAGATCCTCAGATGGTCTCCAGCATCTTCTCCAAGGCCTCCAACCTCCTGACGAGCTTCACTTTACCAAGGGCCCCCCATCTTCTCTGTCTCCAGGCTTTTACCATCATATCACCCATGAGGATATCAGGGCATCCCCAGGCATGGAAGGATCACTGGCTCACCTGGGTGTTTGTCATATTTAACCCCATTTTATAAAAATGGGTAAATGCTCTCCTCATCCCTACCTCACCTGGGAGGAATCTTCTGCTGGCTCCCCTACGTGTCCAAACAGGTGCAATTTGGTGCTGGGTGGATTGGAAGTGCACTGGCACTTCCCTGTGAGATTTTCTGCTCACTGCTTGTACAACACCTACTCATCTCAGTGGGAAATGGTGTGTGCTTCATAGAAAGAGCAGAAAGCCAAAGTACTGAGTAAGTGCATTTTTCAAATACTTCTTTATATGCAACTGCAGCTTATTCCTGATTCAACTGCATGGTGATCGCAGGTTCTGGAGAGGCAGATTAAATCAATGATTAATTTAAAGTAATTTATACCTTTTATAACCATTCAAGCCTATTTTCCAGGCCTGAGACCTGCAAGCCAAGCTGGATCAATGCCTGGAAATCTATGAGCATTATTTCAGGTGTAACTATTTATTTCCCATAACACAGCAACATCTTTGCTGCTAAGGAAACAGTTCAGCCCTGGGCTCAGCCAGAGTGCTGTTTTCTGGCATTTTGGGCCCACTTCAGTTCAGTTCACTTGTTTGCTCCCTTCAGGGATCATCCAGCAAGTCACCCTGGGGGTGCACAAGTGCAGCACACACAGAGATGCTTTTCTCATCTAACTCACCACTGTGCTTCCTCCAAATCTGCTCCTGTACAGCCTCAGCCCACTCTTGACAGGGAGCCAAGGCCCAGGGCCCCTGGTGACCACAGCTCCCTGCAGGCAGAACTCTCCAGGGGCTCTGGAGTAGCCCAGGGATTAACAGGCACCTGCAGAGTTGAGTCCTCCCTGTGTTCATCATGCAATAGAGTTTTGGTTGTTTTTCCTGGACCGGAGATTTTACTCAGCTCCTGTTGATCACCACACCACCCACAGCACAGAACAGGGATTCCTGCACCGGCCAAGCACTCAGAAAATGTTGTTGTTACTTTGGGAATGAGGGGATGTGCCCTTTTCTTTCTGCCTCTGCCCTGAATCCCACAGGGCACCTTTGGAATGACACAATCTCTCTGCACCTTGCTCACCCCCTCTGCCACACGTGGCTAATTATGTTTTGAGCCTCTCAATCTCCCTGGCTCATCTGTCCAGCCACAAACTCTGCTGCTCTGCATCTTGCTCCAAGTCTGCAGCAATCTGAATGACCAGAGGGACAGAAATTGCTGCAGAGGGACTGAACTGACAATGACCTGGTTTTATAGACAACATAAAGCTGATTCTGATACCCTTTAGTGGCAGAAGTGCCTGTGTGGGGAGGGAGGAGCAGAAGGATTGACTGCAGGAGGTATAATTTTTTTTTTTAATTAATGCAACACAATTTTCCAGATATTGTATGACTGACTTGTACCATGAGTGGTGTGTTTGTTAGAAAGCATTAATAAAACTTGCAGTATAATCCAGGAGAATTCATAGGAAACATTACCTGGGAATTTATGGGTTTGCTGCAAAGTTTTATATTCTCAGTACTGAGGCTCATTTCCAGAAGAGAGACTCTTGTGTGGGCTGGGAGCTCTCTCTGCTCTCCAGGCTGGAGGAGAAAAATAGAGGGAGAGAAGCCCCTTTTTGGGGGCAGGAATCTCTGTGGGATTTAGCATTATGCCAGAGCATTTGGGTTGATTGCTGGTCCCTCCAAGGCAGACAGAATTGCCCCACACATTGATTCAGGTTTTGATGTGGCTTTTTCATCTGCCAGAGCAGAAGTCAAATGAGTATTTTATTTGATCCCTCCCAGCTGTACCCCCAGTGCTTGTGAGAGCAGGAGGCAGGACAAGTAAGAGCAAGAGCAGGGCACCCTCAGCACAGAGCAGAGATGAACAGAGAGAGAAACAAAAGCAAAGCAGGGAGACACACAAAGACTCATGAACAGCACCATGTGAGCCTCAGTTCTGAGGGAAACCCAGCCAAAAAAATCATTAAGACTTATTGATACCCTTGCCAGCTGGACCCAGCAACAGGCATGTGCCTCTGCCCAGGCATTTCAGAGCTCTCATTTCAGACCAGCCACAGGTTTGTGGCAATCAGTGAGCAGCCAGGTGTGGTGGGGCTGGGACAAGGGAGAGGTGATGCTCTGGGCCTCCACTCACTGTGCACAGCTGCATCCAGCCCCAGCAGGCATCCAGAGATCCCTCTGCAGCAATGTGAAAGGAGAAAGCCAGTGTAAAAGATGGAGAAAAATAGCAGGAATCAGCCAAGAATTGAATCCCCTGAGAAAGTGCCAACAACCACCCCTTCTGCTTGTTATCATTCCTTTTCCATTTGCTTTTAATTTGCTCGAGCTGTAATTTGTTAAGCAGGCTGCCCAGTATCATCTCAGAGCTGACTGCTATGCAGGTGCTGCTTCTAGCCAGGAGCAGAGAGAAACACATCAACAGCCAGGCTGGGGCACAGGCAGGAAAGCTGCTGATTTCACTGAGAAAACATTGAACATAACCTGTGTCCTGCCTCCTGCTGCTAACAGCAGCACTGCAAACCACAGTGCAGCCAGGCCAGCACACAGACCCAGGATAAAACATGACAGGAGCAATGCAGGCACACAGATCACACAGGGGACCCACTTGGAAGGCCCAACCCACACCAGAAAATGCCAATTTTTCAGGGCAGGAAGCTCTCTGCTCTGCATTTGCAGCACAGTGCTGGATACCAGGGTTCCTTGGGTGGAGGTGTGAGGAGCAGAACCAGGCAGAGCTGATCAGAAGCCTTTCAAACCCTTGTTGCACCAAGAAAACCATGCAAAACCTCTTAGATCTCATGAATCTCAGCTGATTTTTTTTTTTGCAGAGACTGGATGCCTGCTTTCCTCCTACACTGCCCAGGACTGGCACCAGGTCCCACAGCCTGCTGGAACGTGGATTGAACAGGGCAGAGATTTCTCTGCAGCTTTCCAGCAGAGACCTTGGAGCCTGGAGGTGGCTACAGAGATCCCACAGAAGCATCAGCCCCTAAAAGGCTTCAGCAGCTACTAAAGGAAGCCACACTCTGTGTAAAATAAAACCCACAGACATCCCAAGCAGATACCAGGCCTGAGAGCATCAAGCTCACACAAAAACATGACTCCAAACTGAAGTCTTCTACATTGAAGAAAAATTGGATTTTTAAGCTTGCTTTAGACTCTCAAGGAGAGCTACAATCCCTCAGCACAAATAACAGGATCTATTTGGCTGCTTAGATGTTTTGGGATGGGAGGAAATCAGCATGGCTGAGACCAGGACAGCTATTGGTTTGTTTGGAAAAGGAATCCACAATAAGGTATCAGCTCTGACACCTGCTGAGCTTTATTTTCCCTGGGCACACAGGGAATGTTACAGGTCAGACACCCAATGCCTGAGGGTGATTTATTGGGATGTGAAGGACACAGATTGACTTCAGGCCAGTTTGCAAAAGGAGCCCAAGCTCACATTTTACCTTTTTTTTTTTTTCTTTCTGTAAAATCCCCTTCGCTGGGCAGCACCAATGTTTTTTAGACCCTTCTAAAGACATTCATTTTAGCTATTTTTCATGCTTTTTGGAGTGCAATCCCGTGTCTCCAGCACTGCAGGCTCCCACCCCCACTGCATTCCTGCTGTGTGGACACTCACTCAGGTCTCCTAGGTCCAGACAGAGACACAAACAGTGTCAGAAGCAATTTCTGTCAAACAACACAGCTCAGCTCACACACAGGTGAACCCACAGAAAGCAGAGGAGTAAAGGCAGCCTGTGCTCAGCCTGCAAGCCCTTCATAAATCAGGATACTCTAACGTCCCCATAGCCCAGGTGCAATCCCCAGTGCCTGCACTCTGCAGATGTGTGAGAAATGCTGTTTGTCTCCTCTTTCTCCCTGATTTTCAATGACACAAGACAGTTATGTGGCTGGCAGCTCCCACCAGCTCCAGCCAGAGCACCTCCTTTGGCTGTAGGTGTGAGGATGGGGGAGGCAGTTCTGGCATTACCAAGGACCCCCAGAACACCATCCCAGCCCATCTTGCCAGACCTGAGCTCTCAGGGGCTCCATCACCCTTTGGTATCAGTGTGATTCCCTCCTCTCTTCCCCACCCACAGCCTCCTTGAACCCACACTGGTCTCCTCCCTTTGCCTCATGCATAAATTACATAAATTAAAGGCCCTTCCTGGGCCTCTGGGCTGTGAGAGCAGAGCAAGGCTGCCTGGGGAAGGGGCCATGAGGGAGAGGAACACTTTGTGAGTGGTTTTGGTGAAGATCTGTGACTAGAAAGAAGAAGATAGAAACAGATGTTCATCACCTGCTGAGCTGAACTGTTTGGTCACTGATTCAGGAAGTCTTGCCAAGGCTGCAGCTGACACATCCCACCTGTAAAGCTCTGACTTTGCAAGTGGTTATTTCAGGATGAAGATGACTGCTGTTTGTCTCTCTAAGTCTTGTGAGAACAGAGTGACCCAGTGTTTTTTACCCACTGTCCTCCTGTTTTCATACGTCATAGGAAGCAAACTTCAGCTCTCTGAGCCCAGACAACTTCCACTCAGGTTTCACCACCAACTAATTATTACAAAGGGGTAGGAAATAGAAGCCAGCCTGGGATCATATCAGACGTGGGCTAGGAAAATTCTCAAGTTCATCTTCTGTAGTTAAGCTCCCTTATACAATCTGAACAAGAAAGATTATTAAAGATAATTGTTATTGCAGTTTTGAGCCAACAGAGACAGCTTGTACCAGGAGGACAACAGGTTGTGCCTCAGAAAAGCTGCTGTAAGCATTAGATTACATTTGCTCAGAAAGGTACCAAGCTGAAAGATAGAAAGGCTCAAATCTTTGGTACACCAAACAGCAGCAAAACAAAGAGAGAGCTGGATGTCCCTGGAAATGGGCAAGATTAGGGAAAGCAATAGTGAATGTGGCTGTACTAAATCCTTTGGACACTGCCAAGCCAGAGCTGCTGCGGGAGTGGAAGCAAGGGGCTGCAGCAGTGAGGGAGAACATGCAGGATCTCATAAACACCTTGCTACCTGCTCCCTTGCTTCTGATGAGCAAGGCCAGGTCTGTGTCCCACATTTAGGCCTTGCAAACATTCCTGGGGTGGGCACGACCACTGTGGTCAGTGCAGCTGTGTCTGCTCCTGAGGACAGGATCCAGTCCCTCCAAGAGGTGCTGACAGGCAGCTGGGATGTGCCACAAAAGAAATCCCCCTGGCCCTGTTTGACATGCTGAAATGAAATGGCTTTTGTTGGATCTCACCACCAGGCTCTAGCAGGGCTGAGGACTAAAACTGCTCTTTTCCCAACCATTCTCCCTCACCCAAATCACACTGATCAGGTCTTTGTCCTCATTTTCTCTCTCTGTAGCAAACCATGTACCAACTGATGGATCTGAATCTGCTGCTTGTAAAGACACAGAACCGTTATTGCATCTGGTAATGCAGAAAAGTACATGTGCTGATCCTAATAATGCACCAAGCTTACCTTGGGGCAGCTGGAAAGCCTTCACTAAGCCCTTTTTCCAGCCCCAAAATCTATTTCTACTCTTCTTCCTTAAATCAGAAGCTTGGAGGGAGCTCAACAGGTTTTGTCATTCTGGTGAGACAAAGAGGGAGCACCAATACAAGGCCAGGTGCTGAAGAGAGCAGGCAAACCCAAGCATTGCTGACCTGCACAAAACACACATCTTCCTTCCTGCATCAGCTTTTGCCACTTACACAAATGACATTTAATTAAAGGACAGGGGTTTTGGGGTTTTTTTCGCTAGAGCTGGCCTCTCCACTTGTTTCACCTTTTGCATTAACTACCCAGATGCCCAGAGCAGAAAAGCACCAGGTTCTCTATTGGCTCAAAGACCCCCAGCCAGTCTGGGAGAGAGGTTGTGTTTGCACAAGTTTTTAAGAAATCAGGCTGCTAGGCAGAGAAGGAGGAATGCTTTTGCTGAAGAAAGGGCAAGAGTTGGCTACTGTAAAATGAATCCAGGTGGAAAACGAGATGGTGGTGGCCAGGTCAGAGTGAGGCTGCTCTGCAAATGCTCCGTGCTGAGACAGCCGAGGCGATGGCATCGGTAGGAGACAGGAGCTGGCACAGGTACCCTGCAGTCCCTCCCCTTGACGAGCCAAGAGCAGGAGACAATGCTTTCTGCAGCCCCGTAAGGAGCCAGCCAGGACTCCTTAAGAGCCCATAAATAGAGCACTTGTGTGGAGAGACAGCTCATTCCTCCCGCTCGGAGCTGCCCTCTCCTCCCCAAGGCGAGAGCGCTGCGCAATAAAGGACCTTGCCCCTTGGAGATGGTGCCTTGTTTGAGCTCCAGCAGCGGTGCCCTGGGGAAGGAGGAGCAAGGAACAAACAGCGGCGAGAGCTTTGTCAAACCTACAGCAGTGCTGCCCATGGAAGGCTCTTGGGGTTTGAGCTGAGGTGGAGGGGCTGAAAGGAGGAGAAACTGCAAGGTCGATAAACAGCACAGCTCATCCCTGAGGCCACAGGGGCTCTCCGCAGTCCAAGACTCCTCCCAGACCATACAGAATTGCATCTCTTTAGTGCTGGCATTGCTTTGTTAGGGTGAAAAAGTGACAGTCACATTGTGTTGGGCTATGTAAAAACACAGGCTAAGGTGCAGAAGAGAGCATGTCCCAAATAAAACAAGGCGGCAGAGGAAGATTAATTATCGCATTTACTTTCTGGAGGTAAACTGAGGCACAAAGCAGTTCCCAGGACAGGCATCTGTGTGCACAGCTCAAGTTAAGGGTGCTAGGGAAAGCAAATGTGCTTCATGCCTCAAAATCTGTAGGGAATCAATCCAAAAAAAAGGAATACTGCTTTTGGCGACTGCATTTTTAAAATACTTTGGGTATTTTGTGACATTTCAGAAATCGCAGCACGTATGTTCTTGTGCTGTACAGACTTGGCCCCTGTCAGGCCTCCAGCTTCTGTCTGGAAATAAAACAATGGGGAAAATCTGCATTCCTCTCTGGAAATGTTCCCACAAACAGTAGCACAGCTTAAATTAATATAATTAGCACTCATAATATATTCTGTTCTTACAGCTGTGACAGCACAGACACCTCGATCCATACTGCTGCCCCTCTGGTGTGAGCTGGGACGTTTTGTCCTTTTTCAGCATGTTATGCCACTGCCCCAAAGGAAGTTCTTCCTAAATGGTTTTCAAGGGAAATCAGAACAACGGAATATTTGACATTTCACAGGAGCCTCTGGTTCCCCATCCCAGCTTTAGAAACAGCTTTGTTAGGTCCAGTCCTGACCACGCTGCTGAGAAGCCCCAAGATGTTTCCCACTCCCTGAAGTGGACAAGCAGGTGCTACAGCCTGCATCCCTGGAAAAGGCTGCAAGAAACCCTGAGCTGGGCTTCCAGCTGAGAGGGCTGAGCTGTGCTATCAGGCAGGTTCACACATTGCTAGACAGATCAACAGGGATTGATTTTCATGAGCAAGCCAGATACAGAGAGCTGAAGAGTTATTAAACTTATTTTCCACTTCCCCTTTTCAAAACACCCTGCCAAGGTCTGTGGGTTTTTAGGTTGGTGGGTTGTTCATCTGTGACTGAACAAGATACCTAATGTCCCCAAGGGCAGCAGTTTTTTCTGGAAGGGGGGGTTTAAAATATGTTTGTTAGGGTGACAAAAATGGCAGGGAACAATGGACAGGAAATGTGGGAATAGTGCAGGCAGAGGCACCCCCCAGACCTTCCTTTCTCACCTTTTCATTAGAGGCAGGCTCACAGCTGTGGCCTTTGCACTGCAAGATGCAGCTTTGGGATAGTTCTGGAATAAATTCTGAGGAAGGACCAAGGATGCAGATTGAAAGACAACATGAATATGTGCCCGATGGGCAAGAACCAAGAGGCCCCATTATCCCCGTGGAGTGTGCAGGCACACAGCAGCAATCATTAACTGCAGCCAAGTGTATCATCTCTTCATGTGCTCCTCTCCTGCAGACCCAACAATTCATCTCATCCTACACCTCCAAACATCCCATAGCTGGGAGATGCAACAAGTGACATCTCACACCACGAGACATCATTACTCTGACTGCATCCACTCAAGGCTGTTCATTCTTCTTCAATATAAAGCAGAAACATTTAAACCTTGATGTGCAGCCATGAGAACAACTGGACTGAGTGCCCAGCACATCTGACAGTTCCCCTCTTTCACACACTTTGCTAATTTATGCCTGTTGATGTTATGTGACAATTCTCCCCCTCATTAGCAATTACTTATTAGCCACAGAACTCACTCAGCCTCCTCACTGATGCCCTGTGAGATCCTGGCTGCTCCCTCTCCCAAGGAGGTAAATACCTCTCTCACTATCCCCTAGGCCAGGCTTTGCTCCTCATCCTCCTGCTCCTTTTGTTGCTGTTGTTTCAAGAAATAAATTGAACCGAAAATTAGATTGTTTCTGCCAAGAGATGGTGTCAGCACCTCTGAAGCTTTTATGAACTCAACGTCAAAGAGGATTCCTGCTGGGAATGGGAAGATATCACTTTGCTGTCATCAGGGGACCTCCTGGGGAGAGCTGAGCCCTGAGTGTCCCAAAAATTAAGAGCACAAATTGATATGTGCTCCTTTGCTTCACAGAATCTGTGCGTCATATGAAGTAAGGGTAGCTGTTACCACGGTAACTAATCTAATCTTTATTTTAATTTCTGCTGTAGTCAGATCACAGCAGATAGGAAATAGCTACGCTCAGAATTAGGGCGACTGCATGTGCAGACAAATGCACGGAAAATATGCAATTGCACACGTGGCTGTAACTAAATGTAAGAAAAAGACCTTTTAAAATGGGGGATACACTTTTGGAGAAAACAGAACCAAATGTGACTTGATCACAGAGTCGCACAGAACACAGATAGCTCCATGCACAGCTGTCGTGTGCAGTGCAACCGAGCCTATTGACACCCTAGGGAAAGGACAGGGTACAAATTCCATACCTTCCCTCTGAAGAAGGACCTTACCCCATCCTAAACTGCCTGTCAGCTCATTCTGCATCCCATTCCAGAAACAAGGCTTCTTTTGTAGAAGAAACACAGGAAAAACTCAGTTGTGTCCTAATGCAGAAGCTCTGATATCATCCCTTGAGCACGTTCCCCAGGATCCAGGTATCTCAGTGATGTCCTGGTTTCAGGACACGCTATCCTGTAGCTGGGATAGAGTTAATTTTCTTCCAAGTAGCTGGTATAGTGCTGTGGTTTGGAGTTAATACCAGAATAATGATGTTTTAGTTGTTGCCAAGCACTGCTTACACTAAGTCAAGGTTTTTCTGCTTTCCCTACCACCCCACCAGTGAGCAGGCTGGGGGTGCATGAGAAGCTGGGAGGAGACAGTCAGGATAGCTGCCCACAAGTGACCAGAGGGATGTTCCACACCATGCTCATGAGTCATGCCCAGCATATAAAGCTGGGGGAAGAGAAAGGAAGGGGAGATGTTTGGGGTGATGTCGTTTGCCTTTCCCAGTTACCATCACACATGATGGAGCCCTGCTCTCCTGAGGGTGGTTGAACACCTGCCTGCCCATGGGATGTGGTGAATTAATTCCTTCTTTTGCTTTGCTTGTGTTCATGACTTCTTTCCTTTGCCTGTTAAACTGTTTTTATCTCAACCCACGAATTCCCTCACTTTTACTCTTCCAATTCTGTCTCCCATCCCACGGAGGGGAAGTGAGCAGCTGCATGGAGCTGAGCTTCCCACTGGGGTTAACCCATGACAGTGGTCACCAGTCAGGTACTACCTTAGGCCACTGTCACCACTACAGGCTTCCAAAATGTCAAGCCAGATCCTCTCCCTCTCTGAGATAGTTTTCATGACATCATCAACATAGTTCCATTGTTTTACATTAACTTAGTTTCATCAAAGGGTCCTTTTACAATGACTCTTGAGCTGGCCTTTGGTTTGGTGTTGTTTCCTTTTACCTGGAGGGCAGAATTTTCCATGAAAAGCTCCCAGCCAGAACACCACATTCTGACAGCTCTGCTATCAATCCAAACCTAGAGGGCAGCTTACAACTTCAGGAGACAGCACACAGCAAAACCCATCACCAGCAGGACCCACCCTGAAACATCCTGATTCAAAAACAACATCAGCTGAAATGCAGCCTGTCTTCTGAGCCATGAGGCTGCAGGAGGGTTGTGCCATGGGTGAATCAGACAGGAGGGAAACATGGAATAGGAGGTCTTCTATAAATTTCATAAAGGCAACTAACATCTCTGCCTTTTCCTGACTGCACAGCACACATGAAGTCCTTAAACTGCTGATTGCCAAAGGCTGGGGGTTACCAGCAGGAAAAGCACAGTAATTACTACATTCCTTCTTTCAACATGTCCTCCTGGCCTCTGACTGAAAAAGGATCCAGAGTTACACAGGATTTGGCTTGACCCAAAACAGCCCTTCTAATTCTCAGCAAGAAGCCAGGATGTCCCAACATCCAATTTAGAGGATGATGGCATAGTCAGCCTTCCCTTCAGCTATTACCAAGCCAGACCCCTGTCCTGAGGGCCAAATCTCTTGTTAGCTCAGGGGGAGGCAAGTCAGGACTACGGAATAACAGGCTCCCTAAAGATGAAGTTCTGCTTTGAAGCAATGACTTAATTTGGGCAGAGGAGAGAGGTGTTTAGAGAGAAATGGATGTTTGTGCCTGGAACAAGAACAAGCAGAGGAAGCAGCTCAGAAAATGATATGATTTTAGGTATTTTTAGTAAGATAATGCAGCAGTAAGAGGAAAACAAAGAAAAAAAGGAGCAAGAAACAGAAATCAGTTTGGCTTCAACCAGCTACAGTGGGATCACACTGGTGCATCAAAGCAAGCCCCTGGTCCCACCTTTATGGGCAGGCAGAATAAACCCATTCCTAGGATCCCGCTGTCCAACAGAAAGCCTAAGCCTGGAGTGGGACTGAGCACACCCCATCCCAGTGTATTTTAATCACACCCCACCAAGACATGTCCCTCTTTGCCCATCTGCTCCTGGTTGCTGCTGGGAACCCTCCCATCACCTCTGATTGTAGAAACAGCAGCTGCCATTCAATAACGTGGAGACACTCTCAAATGCTCATCTTGGCAGCCATCTGGCTTCACATCACACACATCCCTGCCAGGCAAAGCAAAGGGTATTTCATCTCCTGCCATCAGTAGCTGAAGGATGGACTAAGACACGAGCAGGACTGATGTGAAACAGGAGACATTATAGCCCAGCAAGAAGCAGGGGGAGCCTGCTCAGCAATACATTTATGCAAACAAAAGGGGCTCTGTCTTCCAGAAGCAACAATTGTGAGTTTGCATTCCCTGAGGGCCCATTTTGAACAATGCTCCGTGAGCTCTCAATCACTCTTTTTATCTGTTTTCCCCTGTTTTTCCTTACCATCATCATTTTCGCTCATCTCAATTTCTGTTCTCCAGGCTTTGAGTGCAAACACAACAAGTCAGATCTTTAACTGTTCTAATTTGGTGCAATTCCCTGGATGTCCATATAGCAAGGTTGATTTAACTCAGCCTTGTATCTTCAAAGGACCCTTTAATAGCAATTACAGGCCAGATGAGTGGGATTTTATTTTCCAATCAAGCCAGGTTAACTCAATTCAGAAGTGCCAAATTTTGCCCAGCTGTGCCATTCAGCTTAGAGTTCTGCATTTTGTGCAAATGCTGGCAACATAACAGGAAAGAGATGAGAAAACAACACTTCCTGAGATCAGACTCTTTTGGACCCATGTTTGTACAGTACAATTGGGACCTTGCCATGTGTGAGATTTTTAGATATATATTTTTAGGTCAGTATTTGAGATAAAATCCCCTTATCAAATTAAACATCTCATGCTACATCCACGTGTGAGAATTTGACCGCAAGACCTGAGATGGGTATCTTCCCTGTGTGGCAGAAAACACCACAACGTTAACAATGTCAAACTCGGATGCAGCGCTCGGTGTAATTTTAGTTCAGCTGCAGAATTTCACTGGGCAGGAATTTGAAATGAGAGTTTTGGTGTCAGACAAGCTGCTGGCTCGGGAGAGGACTCATCTGAGCCACATCTGCTCGACTTTCTGCCTGCTCCCCACTTGTGGCATCATTGTCCTGCAAAGGAGAAGAGGGACCATGCAGATGTCCTCCCTAGTGGGACTCCTCAGGCATCCAGAGCTGCAGAACCCTGGGAATCCAGGAAAGGACAAATGCAGAGGACCACAGGTTAAACTGCTTATCTGAACTATGTCAGTGTGGATCTTTATCTAAACAAACTCAAGGCAAAGTGATGTCAATGTAATTTTAAAGGGGATTCAGCAATGTGCAAAAAGGCATCACATACTTATTTATTTTAGTCCCATCTCTATCACATGGACCATAAATCATCCAGCTTTTCAAAAAATAATAAAGTTGGCACAGAAAAAAAAAGGTTTTCTATACAAACCTTTATTCATTAAAACATGGCAAGAAACAGAGCTGCCAACAGCTACACCTACACTCATCCTCTGAATTAGGTCTTTTCAGCAAGTTAGCATCCTTTCTCCCATCCAGCTTTCCTGCTTGCAGATATTGAGACAGAATGAGGTTGCAAAGAGATTTCTATTACCATCACTTCCTTCCATGCACGCTTCACTTTCACACTTTGTTCTTCCAGGCAGGGCTTGGGTTTCTTTTATTTTGTTTATTTTTTCTTGCTCGCCCGCTTATGTTAAGACAACAACATTTTGTTCTGTATTGCCACAGCTCTTTCACGGTGATTTGTTAATAATGTTGGGTTTGCAGTCAAACCACTGGAAAGATAAAAAGCTGGCAAGCTGCTTCCCTCATTAGGGAGCAGCTCTCAAGCGCTCCAGTGCCAGCCCATTAGCTGAATTATTCAACAGAAGAAAAAACACGCGACAAATAAAAATGATAAAAAGCTACAAGAGTAGGGAGGGAAGGGCAGTTCACTGACTTTGGTGCTGCTGTAAAAGTTTGGCAGCATTCCTCAAAACTCATTTTGGGATTAAACCCATCGAAGGAGCTGCAGCAAGGCTGAGTGGCTGCACAGCAGCAGGCAGAGGCTGCCATTCATAACTCAGATACAGGACTGTATTTTTGCTGTCTTGAACTGATAATGAAGAAGCCCAAGGGGGAAATATTTCCAAAACCATAATGTAAGGGATCTGTTTGTGTGCAGTTTGTGAGTAACTGGTGGTGTTGGAAATCTTCCATATCCAGCCACAGGCTTTAAGCATTGAAACAACTCACCATGAGGAGTCACAGTAATAGTCTGTGTGTGTTCTTATTGTGCAAAAAATACTGTGTAATTCAGGGGAGCTTAACAACCCATGGCAGAGGAGAGGGTTGCCTCGCATGTGCCAGTGGCAAGAGGAGATGACATGTGACATCTTGTGCCACAACACAGCTGTGAACTGGACCAAAAACTGATGAGAAAGTCGAGATTTCCCAGCCTCTGTTCTTGTGTAACCTAAAAAGAGAAAGTGCTTGATTCAGGCACAGAATTAAGCAGAGTGGTGAAGACCCTGAGGATCCTCATATTGCTGGGAAGCTGCATGCAAGTGTGCAAACCTGGGGTCTCTGTCTTAACTCTTGAGGGAGATCAGAGGTAAAACAGAGCTGGTAACCTGGAGACGCCTCCAGATCATGGACCAAGTCCTCCCCTGCAGAAGTCAGTACTCAGACTGGATGGCACAGAAGAACATGGAGAGCTGTCCATACTCCAGAAGCAACATGGACAGGGAGAAGGGTGTGTGTTGAAGAATAAACAGGGACTATGCAATTTAGATATCAACTGGCAATCAAAAGGAGGAGGAATTTGGATTTCTCGAAGCAAAAATACTCAAATATTGGGAAGAAACCAGGAAAAACACAGATGAGATCTCTGACTTTTCTTACAGCTAATATAATTTCCTGTGAAAAAGCAAAAGCATTGAGTTTTATAAAATTTCTTAAGTTATAAGCATCTGCTTGTTTTAATTGATATATGATATTAGGAAGGTAAAACCTGAGTCTAGAGGACAGGAAAGCACATCCTTTAGCTACTGCAGAGCCTGAAAGAGCAGCACTGCTTATGCAGCAGGCTGCCACCCACACACTCATTCCCAGGCATTTTCTTCTTTTCACCCCAAAAACACTTTACAAATAGATTTGTGTATATTTTTGTGAGGAGATTTGCAAACATTTTGTGCAAAAGTAACTTCAGTGATGTGAGCCCCTGAGAGGAATCTGCACAGAAGCCAGAATTCTATGCCATGGTCATGCTGACAGGACAGGACCTAACAAATGAGGAGAAAGCAAGAACAATAGGATTCATAGAATTCCATTGGAATGGAAGCAATTAAATCACTTTAGCTGATGACCCAGACAGAAAGAGAAGGCAGGCAGTGACATCTGGTGATGACACTGAGCCCTCATTTAGAAGAGGACCCAAATATCACAAGCATGATATTAAAGAGCACCTCGGTCATGTAATAGGGCTGAAAGAGAGAAGCAGACAGCCCTGCTCTTAGGGAGCAATTAGAATTTTTGCTGAGAAAACTTGACCTCTGCTCTATTGCTCCCAGAGGGGAGGAAAGGACTGGATAAACAGAAGCAAGCTAGTGGCTGCAGATACCAAGATACCAGAGAAATCTTACACAGTGGGCTGAGAGATTTCTGTGGAGCAGGGAGGCATCAGGGCACTGTGTAAGGCAATGACTTGCTTTGGTGCCCACAGCTGGAACCAGAATGGGGGGGGTTCCCACCCAAAGGGCTCAGGGTATTCACCTGGACACATGAGGGCTCAGAAGGAATGTGATTACAAGGAGTAACATTCAGAAAAGTAGAGATATTTACACTGGAAGATGAGGTTATTGCATGGACTAAGGGGTGGAGAGGCTACAAATGTGTTCTGATGTTCCCTTCAGGCTCTCCTCCAACCTTCACAGCCCAAAATTTTTATGGAACCTTTGCAACAGCCCAAACATTTCATGGCATCTAGACATGGCTTTGAAGGTGGGAAAGGGCAAGTAGCCCTTACTCCCAACACACAAGCCCTGTAAAGAAGGGAAGGCATGCCATGAGAAACAGGCTGAAAAGATGGAGCATCTTGGGGAAGCTCTGCTGCCAGCTTAGTGTCTTCCCCAGAGATCCCCTAAAATCACCATCCTTTGGGGTGATGTGTGTGGAAGGAAAGCACCCCAACATTAGCTGGATCACTTTCAGGTGACAGTGTTTGCAGTGTTACACTGATGATAGCTGATGTCTCCACATCAAGGAGACGAGTCCAAGTCGCCATTTGATTTCCTAAAGATCTCCCTCATTACCCCAGTTTTTTTAGAATCAAAAGCAAAATTCAAATACTTTACTGAGACTTTTGAAAATTTCTCCACAGAAGCAACAAAGCAGGAGAGGAGCTGCTGGTGCTGAGGAGTGCATGGCTTTACCATCAATTAAAGTGGAGACCTTGCTGCTCCACACACCTTGGGCAATGCTTTTGGCAGTAGGAAGTGTGCTGACATGTTCCAACCAAGGGTGATTAATCAGAAACCAGTGTAATTGAACACTCCCACTGCTGCTCAATTAATCTGATCACTCCCCCTATAAATCCCCAGCTGCAGTCTGTGACTGCAGCAGAGCTCATTGATATGCCAGCAGGTTTTCCAGTTAGGATCAGACAGACTGTTCTGGCATTTCCAGCCCAAGCCTTAGCACTGTGTTCATGCCACCAGCACAGATATCACTGCTGGCTTCCTGCAATGCAACTGCATGGGCAAATCAGCTGCTCCAGCAGCACATTTGGCGAAAAATAGTGGGATGAAGGCCTTCAAAGTTGCCCAAGCTGTTTAGACCTAAAATGAAAAGAAGCGGGATTGTCAAACCTTTAGGAGCCTCATGGTGTTTCCTGCAGGAGTGGGAACCAGCTCCAGTTTCAAGTAAATCTTGAAGTAAATTGCTCAGAACAGGGCAGTTTTACAGCTGCCCTTCCCTTCATTGCAATAGATCTGAGAACAGGCGCAGGGATGGGAGAGAAACATTCTGTGCTGATGAAACACCCCAAAAATGGCTTTGCAGGGCATCATAGCACTGTGGGGCAGTTGCAGGCCAGTCATGAGGAAAAGCTGCATCCTGATGCTGTTGGAAGAACATGTGGGGGATAAACAGGACCTTGCCAAGCCAGGGGTGACATGAACTTTTCACAAAATACAGAAAGAAGTTCTGGATGGCATATTCCCCTTAGGATGGAGACAATTAGGAGACTGCTGTAAACTCAGCTTGAAAATACCCAAACTAGGTTAAGAGTTCTCTGTAGAGCAGCAAGGATATGACACAGCTCAACACAAGAGGAAATCAGCCAGTGTGGGAGCAACACTTGCTGAAGCCAGTTGGAAGCTTTGTACCAGAGCTTGGTGCTTAGGCTAAGCACAGAAAACATTTGCTCCACAAAGGTTTTCCATGGCAGGGAAATACATCTTCCTCTGAAAGCAGCACGTGCCCATGGATAATGTCACAGAACACACCACTCACTTGTGAATTATCCAACGGAGTGCACTCCTCTATCATCCCAGCAGGGCTGAGTACAGCCCATTCTGCCCTCCCCTCTCCAGCACTAACTGCCTCCACCCCTCTGCTAGAGAACAAAAGTCAATCTGCTTCATCCACCACCACAAGAAGTCCCTGGATTGTTACTGTCACCAACAAAATCCCTTGGCAAAGCTTAGTGACCAGTGTGGAGCCTCACAGGTCTCCAGCAAACAGCTATGTGGCTCCAGGGGCTGTTTCTCCACCTCATTCCACAGCAGGCTGCAGAGGCCATGGCAGGTTGCAAGAGCATCCCCTGGCTAAGCAAGTGGATCTAGAGCTGATGCAAGAACATGAGGGTGAAAAATAGGAATGAAAAAAGGAGCAGGAAATAGATGAGGCAGCTCTGCCTTCCCCACAAGTAGTCTGGAGCTCGGTGCAGGCATTACACTTACAAAGGCAGCTGACAAGAAAAGCCCTGAAGTTGTGAGGGTGATGATTTTGGGCAAGAGAACAATGAGGGAAGTAAGATTCCCACCCATATACACACAGAGTGCTGCTTCAGAACTGGCCACAGGACTCTAATCAGATGGTGCCAGTTAGCTTTGTTCTGGATCAAAGAGAAAGCAAAAACATGAAGCATCTGACTCCAAGCTCCTCTGTACCCTCTGCTCTGCAGAGTTCTTGCCCTTGCCCTGCTTCTTGCTTAGCAAAACATTCCAGGAGGCCCAATTCCCCCTTCCCTCCCACTCCAGGCTGAATCAGAGCAAAGTTGCTGAACTGGGGCTGCTTGTCAGCCTGCCAAACTTTGCTAACCAATCTTAGTGTGAAAGCAGCTGTGACAGGCGGCAACAGAAAATCTGGTGTCAAATTAATTAGCTGGAAGGGACCCAGCCAAACACTGGTACTGTGGCTCACAACCACTGGATGAGTCAATTCTCACCCTCCTCAGTATTACAGATGTTGGGCTGGGTGCAGAGCCCAATTTCCCAAAGCAGCCCATGACAGCAAGCTCCCACAAGACAATCTAAAGATGAAGCATTTCTTCTAGAGTTGGGGTTTTTTTTCCATATTGGAAGGGAATTTGTGTCTCGGTGACATCTCCCTCCGGACTTGAAAGTTTTCTTTTTTCCCCCAAAACAATGGCAGTGAAATGGCACCATTGGTTTTACAACTTTTTTTGTTCTTCCCAGAGAAGTGAATTTCTGTGGTTGGAGAATTTTAAAAGTGCTGATGGAATCTGGTAGGGGTAACTAAACACACATGAGGAAGGGAAGGAAGGGAAGGCTTTCAGTTACCATGGCAGTATGTTTCCATGGAAGCCAAATTTGAAGCCTGTTGCTACCACTGGAGTGGCCCGAAGAAAATTATTAGTTTTGAAAATTAACAAAGCTACTCAGTACCTTGAAAGCCAGCCCACCCACAGCCCTCCAAATAACAAAGGCATCTTTGCATCCCTGACAAAGGATTCAATAAACATGTGGGGAAGGGAGAGCAGAAAAAATACCACACAATGAAAAATGGGAGCTTCCTTTTATGCAACCAACAATGCAGAAACCACACTGGTAAGCACAAGGCTGAGAGCACTTTGTGAAATATTGCACATAAAGGTCAGCAAAATCCTACAGAACATCCTGTAGGATTGGCTCCTGAGGGGACTGCTTTGAGACTAGAGCTGCTTGGTTGTCATTTGTTTGAAATTATTTCCCCATAAATCATACTGATGGCTCTCCCTGTTTGCTCACCTACCTCCCAGAAAAACCTTGGGGATGGAAAGCAAAATTTTCTTGTGGGTTGCCTAATAAATATTAAAGATCAGCTTAGCTGCTCTGATGCTCTCCTTGCTGGTCAGAATAACATTTTGAATTCTTGAAAGTCACCTTGTGCCTTCCCAATCTGGTTTCCCCACAAGACACTTTTCCATCATTTTTCAGAAGCCAGGGAGCCCACACAAGCTGCCTGGTGTAGTTTATCACATGTAACTGAAAAAACATGGCACAGATTCTGCCCTTCCCAAAAGGAAGGCACTGGGATTCAGTGATGAAGCATTCATGTTCCACAGGTTGCCAAACAAGAGATTCACAGGCAACACAAGCAGACCCAGCAGTACCTCAAAAGCACAGATCAGAGTCCCTGATTTAGTGACCTTCCACCTGGAAGCAAGAACCTCTTCCTCACTGACATGAAAAGGGCATTGTGAAAACCTTCCAAATGAGGCCCTCTGGGGATAACTCACCTGAAGAAAGCTGAACTCTCAGTGAAATAAAGATCAGAGGGAAAGAGACACCTGTTGGATCATCAGCTGAATCTGACTCCTCATTTCAAGGCAAAGAAAGATCCAAGACCTGCCCTACTGAAACATCACTCCTGTACCCCTGCCAAAAGGTCTCCTGTGCTCTCTGCTACCTCTCTTGACCAGGAGGAAAAGGGAAGGAGAAGCAGATCATGTTAAAGCACAGTTCAGCTAAAAGCATTTCCTTCAAAAGAAAGGCAAGTACAAATAAAGGGCCTGGCACCTGGTTTGGGATTCCTGCTCTGTTCACATTTCACTCAGGGCATGAGCTGCACAGAGCACTGGGGAGTGCTGCATCCCACACCTCCAGGAAAACAGCCTTCCCCACCCAAGAGCCACAGACCTCCAAAGAAACTAAAAAAATCACTCTGCAATAAGCACTCAAAACTAGACTACACATGAGAGCAGAACAATTGGCTTAAGTTAACACCTCTTCCCTGCTTGGGGCACTTTTCTCAGTTCCCAAAAAGAAATCTGAAACCACAGACTGTTAAATAAATCAATAGAAGAGGGAGGTATGCCTAGTCCTCAGAGACTTCAGCTGTCTTAAATCCAGTGTCACACAAAGAAGTAATTCTCTTTTCTGTGTCACCAAAAATAAAGAGGGGAAAAAAACACAAAGAACTGCCAAATGTGTTAAATACACAACTTAGGGCATTTTAATTTAAAAAAGCAAAATACATTTCATCATTCATCGGCAGGCACGACGTATAAAAACTTTTAAATAACAACTTTAATATTAGTCACAAAATACAGCATGTTTTATAAAAATAGCTCTATGCACTGATATTACTGATAATGTAAAACCACTCTGAATAGGCCATGCAAAGACATTCAGCTTTGACCTTTCAACTTCCAAGTGCTTGTTGCATCTGCTACTTTATTCCTTCTCAGTCTGCTTGGGAGGGTTTTGTGCTGGCACCTGGGGGCCTCCTCCTTCCCCCCTGCACACAAAGCCCTGGAAAAAGGTTTCAAAAAGGGCTGAGAAGTTAAGGTGCATCATGGGCATCTCAGTGGCCCAATTTTCACAGCTTATGTTTCAGAAAGTGCTCAACATCTGTGTCCTTCTTCATGGACCTCCCTTTGGTCACTTAAAATCTTCAGCTTTTCAGCCAAAACCCTTCCAAATTATTCTTGGCTCTGTTGCACCACAGTATTGAAACTGAAAGCAAAAATCTAGACACACAGCCTGAGATTACTACAGGAGAATTCTGTGGCTGCAGCACCATTTTTGTATAGCTGTACTCTGCTTGTGGCATTTCTAAATTATTCACACACCAAAATTCACTGATGCCTGTCTGTTCACATTAGGAAGTCCAGGTAGGACACATAAAAGGTTATGGAGAAATACAATTTTACAGAAAGGAAGGTTTAGCTGAGGATAGCATTAATATAATAAAACCCCACATTAGTATTAAAAAGCCTAACAGTAAATATAAACTGTTACATAAACAGTCTGTTACACTGCAGTCATCAGATTTAAGAATGTAACTGTTCCAAGGGGACATAATGGACATCAAACTCCAGAAAATTAAAAAAGAGATGGTATGGAGTACATTAGAGTTAAGGGCAAAGATATGTCAGATAAAAACCCCACCCCTCCCAGTTTTCACTCCACATGCTGACGCACAAATTATCAACATAAAAAAAGCTACAGAGCTCTCCATCTCTAGAAATATGAGCAATCCTTGCACCTTTACAATACCATCTTATTCCATGTAAGCCCAATGAATGTAATGGAGACAGATCCACCCAGTCATCACCTTCATTCCTGAGTCTACAGAAAGAGAGGAGGGCACTGTTGGTTGAGAACAGTCCCTACTGCTGGCAATAACAGCAGCACCTTCAAAATGTGCTACCAAGGAGAGCAGCCACCAGCAGGGAGAGGCTTAATGCTCTGCCTGGCAAAGTGTGGGCTTTTCCTGATGTATTCAAGTTTGCATTTTAAACTGTGCTCTTCTAGGAAGAAAATGAGGAAAACTTAGTGATTTATCACCTCAGATAATAATACAGCAGCAAACTCATCTTCTGCAGTTTAAAAAAAAAAAGTTGAATTATCTAAACGCACTAAATCTGACAGGCAAAAAACATTCCCATAAAAGCTGTCCCCTTTAAGTTATACATCACATCACAAGAGCAAGCTCCTAATCAAAGTGTCGGAAGCAGAGCAGCTTTTATCAGCGCTGAAAATCCAAACAAGAACACAGACTCATCCTGCCCCCGCCACAGCAGTAAAGAACTTTAGAAGGCTTTATGGGGAACTGGCTGGAAGTCGCTGGTTTTGGTGGCATGTGCCATGGCCCTGCGCCGGGCCAGGCGGGATTTGGAGGGAGGGGACAGTTTCATGGAGCACACGGCGTGGGCAGCGCTCTCCTGCTCGGCGCTGAGCTCGCTCTCATGCTGGGACAGCTGCCGGTTCAGGGCGATGGCCTCGGCAGCAAACAGGGTCAGGTCCTTTGTGCTGCTGTTCCTGGCCAGAGGAAGAAAAGGAGGAAGCAGTTTCAATACAGGCACTTCACCCACTTGCCCTCACAGCAGAGTATCTATTTCCAGGCGTGTTTATGTCTTCTACCAAATCACTGAGACAGCAGGCAAAATGACCAGTTAATATTTGCATTTATCCTCACTCAGCAATGCATCATCATGCATCACAGCAGGACTATCAATGCATGACAAAAACACTCTGGGATTTTGGAAACAGCCACAGTTCTACTCCTCCTTCTGCCAAGGACTTCTGATTATAAACCCAGGCAGCCAACTCAGATGTCATCCTTAATGTCTACCTGTTCTCAAAGGATGGGCATATGGGGCCATTCTGCTGTCCTTCTCCAGACAACTGCAGGCCCACTATAACTTCACCTGTGGCTTAAGGAAATGCTCTTCTGATGGGAGAACCACCTGAAATCACCAGCAGCAGACACAGGAACAGATGTGTGACTGAGGCTCAGGCATACAGAATCTCCCATCAAATCACCTCCAATGAGGCTTGCTCTGCTCACAGTAAATGGATATTGTGAGTGCCACCAACTACAAGGAAAGTCAGATCCAAGTCTGTGTTTATGGTGATTATTCACCCATCAGAAAGTCTCTTTGGGTAACACACGCCTTTATGCCTTTTTCTGCCCCTCCTGGGCAGCAAGCTGACAAAACCATCATTATTTCCTGTCTAAGATGAACACTGCACTGCAGGAATTCCCTCTAATGCTTTTTCCACAAACAAGCAAGATTAGATCATAAAGAAAATTCAGAGCTTTAATATTTCTGATGTTCTTAACAAAATTAGTGCGGCACATTTATGAAGCTCCATTCTAAGCCAGGGATGTTACCTCCTAATTTGTCAACTCCTCTCTCCCACCCATTCTTTCAGGAATTATTCTTGGCCAAGTTTACAGATGTTTAGAAAATAAACCCTACCTCTGAAGAACTTGAGGGGTGGGCAATCCCCTTTCAGGAGCCTGCTGGAAGAAGCATTGAAGAGAAGTTAGTTACATATTAGCAGCTGAGAACCAAGCTTTCCCAAGAGTGACAAAAAACAAGTGACACCCCCAAATCTTTACATGTATTGCAAATAAACGAATTCACTGTGGGCAAAGCATATTTAATAATCTGTCTCCCCTCACAAGAAGATTTCACAGCTTGCAGGTATAAGACTACAGCTTTGGGAGCTCTCCAGAGGGTCTATTCCTTCTTTCCTGAACAGGAAACTGAAACATAAGAGGACACTGCTGTTCTTTTATAACCATATTTACCAGCATTCTGCATTACTGTATTAGCACAATAATTTGTGTACTGCAGTACTTGCTATTCACAAGGAAGTCATTTAAAATGCACAAAGCAATAATTAAACAAAACAAAACACTTAAAGGCTGACATATTCATCCAAATATTTACCACGCAGAAAAAATAAAGCCACTGTGTATCATTTAATTAATCAAGATACAAGCACTGAAACACACAAGGACTCAAATAAAAAGTTCAGAGACAGGGAACAGCTTATTTGTCACTCTGGAAGAAGAATAACTCTTTATATAAAAGGGGATACATACTCCTTGAACCCATGAATGTTGCAAAACTTGAGCAGCACTAAGTCGTTCTTTGGCATCACAAACCAGAAGCTTTGAGATGAGATCTTTGGCCTCAGAGGAAATATGTGACCAGTCCTTGTCAGGAAATTCATATTTGCCTTCCTGAATGCTCTCAAAAAGCTTGTTCTGGTAAAGGAAAAATTATTCAATCGAAATACACTGCAATCAGAAGGTTTCTCAGGTGAGACCTCCCACTCACTTTTATCCACCTAATGTGGAGGACAACTGAAACCATCCAGTTTCCATATGCAGTCAATGGAGAGTGACAGGCAGCTCCACAGAGTGGCTCAGTGCAGCCTAAGATGGACACAATACAGTGTCTGCTGAAAACACTTCCTCCCACCCCTAAGAGGGCAGTTAAAATACTCCACTTTTAGAAAGTGAATTCAGGCCCTGCATGGCAACCCTTTTTCCAGAGTGGGGAAGAGGGTGAGGAGAGGCTCTGAGATCTCACAACAGGAGGAAGGAGAGGAAGTTGCCCAACCTTACTTTAGAAACTGGTATCACTTCTATACTGCCACCCTCACTTCTCAGTGACAGCTCATCCTCCCAGCTACCTGCCAGCATCAGGCACGGCTCTCCACTGCTGATACTGCAGCAGGTTCTACACCCAAAGCCCAGGGGAGTGTCCCCACACACCCAGGACATGCACACTCACCTGGCAAACCCTGCAGACTTCTCCTCTGTCCCAGCCACAGTCTGTGCCACAGTTGCCCACGAAAGGAGGGTAACCACTGAGCATGATGTACAGAATCACCCCCAGGCTCCACAGATCACACCTCTTGTCATAGAACGTGGCCTCCTCCATGAAGACTTCTACCACTTCAGGTGCCATGTATTCTGCAGAGCCACACTAAGAAAACAAATTCCATCAAGTTTTCAAAGGGAGAGTCGCATCAAAACAAGAGTCAGGTTTATAATTTCCCACTCATTACACCAAGTGGCTTGGTGGAAAGGCAGAAATTAGGCATCAGTGAATACTGAAGTTCTTTAGCAGCACCACAAGGTGTTCTACATGGCTGTGAACCTTTAATCCAAGGTCAAAATATTAATTTACACCTTTCAGGTTTTTAAATCTTATCCATTAGTTATCAGACAAGTGTATCAGAGGAATAGATTTCTGTAAGACTTCTACAACACTGTCAGATTTTTCTTTCACAGTAATTGGCAAAAGCACAGGACTGTAGCTTTTCAAACTAAAGTGTATTATAAAGCTACACACTGATTACAGAGCTTGCATTCTCCTTAGCTCCTTGGCTTGGCTACAGAACCAAAACATGGGGAAACGAACACAAAACTAAGGTTAAAAATCTGTCCATAAGCATGCAAAAATGGGCACAAAAAGTTTCTCCATTTGATTGTGTAAGGGATAAGCAGTACCAATGTGTCACATGCTGGCCAACTGGACAATTAACACTGAGCCCCTGTGCTTCTGTGTACTTGTTCTGTGACTGGGAAAGCAAGACAGCATTTACCACACATACACTTGCTTGAAATGAAGTGCCCAGCACTGGGTGTAGTGGCAGTAAGCTCTTTGGAAGGTCTCCTCTAGAGATAAGAAAAACTGGTTTATAGCAGAACAAAGAAAGCACAAAGCCACAACAGGTCTCTCACCAGCGTCGTTAATTCGGGAGTAGTTATCGGAGTACATGCACTGTTCAGCTTCACCCCACTGCCAAGATCAAAGTCACATATTTTTACTGGTGATATCTAAAAAAAAATAAGAGGTCAGGAAGACTGGGATTAATGCAAAATCTATGAATATGTATATATGTGAAGTAGAAAACCCGAGGACAGAACACAAATCCCTAGTGAGACCCAGTCCCTTACAGCCACTCCTTGCATTCACCTGCCCTGCCCCAGCTGCACCCACACCACCTGCACCTGATGCTGCTACATTTTTCTTTTATTTGGTTAGGCAAGTGCCAGTACACGTCAGGGCACTTTGAAAACTGGTCATATAAAGTGACCAGCTGGCCTCTAAATGCTGCTTATCTGTCTGGGTACTGGCTCAGAACAGATGAGGCACTAGGGTGTCACTGCCATCCCTCTACAAGGCCAGTTGGCTTTTTATCTCTTAGCCAGATGTTCACATTTTCACAGCTCAAAGAAGAATTTATTCTCTTTTAAGCTTCAGTTCTGTTAAATTTAGTTGAAGTTCACTAATGGGTTCAAAAGTTTTCAAGAAGAAAAAAACCACAAGGATTGTTTTTGGGAACAAAGTTAAAAAAATTCAGTTTGGAAAGTTAAGAGACCAGAGCAGCACCTTTTCTGGAGATTCACACAGGATGTTTTCAGGCTTCAGGTCCCTGTGAGCAATACCTAAACAGAGAGTACAAATGTTCATTAGAAAGGATACTCTGCTGTTTTATTTCTCATAACTTCTCTTTATTAGAAGGTGGCCTGGGAAATATTCTAGGTCTGAGCCTGCTACACACACCTGCCCCTCTTAAATATAATAATTTAATTGTAAAGTGCAACTGTTAAATGTCACTGTTGCATCCTTAACTGTACAGGAGAGTCTGTAAGGCAAGTAAAAAACTAACATCAGAGCATTTTTTTAGCCCAAATTATGTTCCTTAAAACCAGCTTATTGACTTGCAGGAAAGTTTAATTCTTTACACAGTTTAATGAAATTATTTTTGTGCCTTTTTCAGGGAAGTTGCTCTTTCCAGATGGATCAACTGGCTTGCTGAACTCCTACCAGCACAGACAGTACTTGAGGCGCTCTCCTCTGCAAAAAATCCCCCAACTCCCAGATGAAAATATCCCTTTGAGGTACATACTCACTGCTGAAGCAAATGAAAAATTAAAAGTTCAGTTAGAGATGCTGAAGAAAAGCTAAAGGAAAACAGCCAAAGGGCTTCTTCATTCGACTCCTATCAGAATAGGCAAACCTAACAGGGAAGCACACAGTTATCTGTGTAATCCACATGCAAAGTGGTTCTCTGTTGTCAAAGAAGTTCATCAAATGCCTAAAAACCCAATTTCTGGAAGTTCTTTGTTTAATATGATCAAACTCAAATGGAAGGTAGAAAATGAGAGGCAAAAAAAAAAAAAAATCAAGTCAAATGAGCAACTTGGCTGTAATTTAACTGCAGTCTGGTCTGGATTTAGAAACTTACCCTCCAAGAACACCTTATATTACTTCAGAGTACAGGAAGGAAAATTCCACCAAACTCTAGGCAAGGGAGCTTTTAATGTAATTTCTTCAGCACACTCCACAAGATGTGGCTTAAAATATAACAGCAGAGCCCTTATCTAAAGGAATCAGTGTTCATACTGACACAGTGCACATGGCTTTGGCACAAAAGATGGCACAATGAACCCACTGAGGTGGCCTGTGCTGACATTTACAACAAGGCTGACCAAACTCCCAGCAGTTGGCTTGGTTCACAATGGGAAAGCCAACAGTATCTTTTTGTATTATTGTGTGAATTCAAATGTCTGATTATGTAACATTTGATTTTGCAGTTGCACAGAGCACTGAGAAAACAACTGCCTTTAAACACCTCTCCAGTAGATTATTAGCAATAAAGCACACGCATCCCAAGTGGGTGTAAAGCAGGATTATCATCCAGCTGAGTTTTAAACTACTCCTGTCAAAAGAATTAGTTGTCCTCATTCAAATTTTTTTAAAAGCATTTAGCTATAGGACTTCACCATTAAGCTGTGCAATAAAACTGCTTTAATTTCCTGTTTACTTTAGTGTTCTGTACCCTACTTACTAATTATTTTAATGTCACACGGAAGAACCATAAAGAGAACAATAAAATGAAAAGGGGACATAGATGATTCTGCAAGCTATATCCCTGCTGTCCCAGCTCACAGCAAACAAGAAAGCAGAGTGCTGCTCTACAGCTATTTTAATCAATCACCCTCCTCTTGTTTGGGAAAAGGGGAATTAAAACTAAAAGCTGAGAGAGAACTACAGAAAGGTATTAGCTCAGTTGATGTTAATCCTCTTGAGTGAGGTACCTGGACTTGCAGCTGTTAAGAAACCCACTATAGCTCTGCACACCAAAAAAGATTTTTTCCACATAGTCAGCCTAAGTTTTCTGCTTCTTATATGTCCCATATCTCAAAGTCAAAATCTTCTAAATGCAGGTATTCAAGAAGCACCTTCTTTGAAAGTTTAATGTTGAATTGTCACATAGACAGGCTGCGAAGATTAAAAAAACTCTTGATCCAAACTAAGTTTGGTTTCACATTAAAATTAACTTTTTGCAACAGTCACAACATGTGACAAGATCCACATTCATCAGGTTTACCTCTTTTACTCCAAGCATTGATACAATTTTCTTTTTAATGGGCTCAACTTGTTGAGGTACCAGCGCTGTGATTCCAACTCAGCATAAAAACAGTCCTGTGACTTGAAAGTATGGACTACAACTAAACACTTATTGGTCCAGGACCAGTACGAAGCCATTTAGGCAGCAAAAGCAAATCTGCTGACATCTACCAGGCTAATCAGAATGGCAAAAAGGAAAGAAAAAATGTAGCAAAACAAGTAATCCATAAACAGTCTTCAATTACATGCCATTCTATTCTGAGCTAGTCACTGTAACAGTAACTGAAGCTGCAAGGCCAGATAATCACAACCTAGCAAAAACTTCAAAAGTATCCATCATATTCAGCCCAAAAATATACCATAATGCACAGAAATTTTTGAATTTAAATCAAAGTATTCCCAAGTCAAAAAAGCAGCAGAAAGGCACTAACATTAAAAAAAAAATCTCTATAAACATAACTGCTTTAAATCTAAGCAAATTCCAAAGAAATTGAGGACACCTTCAAATAAAGACTATGGTTCACTTAGGTCTCTCAATTTAACAGTGAGAGTCTAAATGTGGGGGGCTAAAAGCTACTGCAAACCAACAGGTCTTGTGACCAGCAGAAATTCTGAGTAATTACAAAGAAGTAACTCTGTTGACCTGAAAGACGAGGAAATTAAAATTTTATTAGATTCCTTTTGAGTAACCTTTATATGGTAGCTTGTGTAACAGGAACAAATAGACTCAACCCTAATGTTAATTCTCTCTGGATGCTGATTCAAGTTTTCTTCTTGGAAAGCCTGTACCATCCTAACACTCCCAATTACTGAAAATACTACGATATGAAAAAACCATCATAGAGGAAAGCAGCTTAAGTCATCTGGCATTGCTGTAAATGGGAATACTAGCAAAAGCTGGCTACTCAGAGATAAATGTGCTTTATACACTGAGTGTACAGTATTAACTAGTAAAGATGGAGGCAGCCCTCTCTCACCTTTTGTATGAAGAAAGTCCAGAGCAGAGGCAATGTCTCTCACCACTTTGCTTGCTTCTCGTTCATTGAAATGCTTCCTCTTTTGTATATGGGCCAGGATTGAACCTGTCAGAGTAACAGGTGAAAGGGAAAACCTCAGTATGAATGCTGAACTAGTTCCAAGCATCATGAATCCATAATCTCATTTTCACACTTTATAGCAGCCTTTCACAGCAGGCAACTTCTGTGGAGCAAAGAGGGGAATGACTAAGAAGAAAAG
This sequence comes from Hypocryptadius cinnamomeus, assembly GCA_013400635.1. Taxonomy (NCBI): domain Eukaryota; kingdom Metazoa; phylum Chordata; class Aves; order Passeriformes; family Zosteropidae; genus Hypocryptadius; species Hypocryptadius cinnamomeus. The sequence goes on from VYZP01013038.1 coordinate 128,120, forward strand.
GCACTACTGAGCAGCTTCACCACTGAAGTTTGCTAGAAAATAATTTTCAAACAGTGCAGCTGTCCAGTGTAAGAACAGCATGAGAGGCAATCACTTTTTACTGCCCCAGGACATGACTGGATTCTTTTCCACACACTGAGACAGTAGAGATTTGCCAATAGTACCAGTAAAACTCAAACACCAGCTAAGAGATCCATAAACACTTCAGCAAAACCCAACCTACCCCAGGTCATGGGTAGCCATGCTCAAACTCTCCTCATTTTCCAAGTCACCACTGAAACCCTGCACTGAAAGTCAAGGATATGTGTTTTGTGCCTCAACACCATCAAAGTAAAAAGAGATTTGACCTTTAAATACACATCAAATTCCCCACAGGCATCAAGGCGAGGCTTCTACACTGACTTAAGGCAAAATTTGCCCAGGGATATGAAATCTGACAAAATACCTCTAAATTAAAACATACTGAAGGGCTGGTAGCTTGCAGGCAGAGCCTCACTGGTATCCCTTTAACAAAGAATAAAGGGAGGTTTGATTCCTCCTTTTGAGAGATTTGATTGAATTCACTTTAAGAAAAGATTAAAGATGTCTTTTAAAAAACTATGTAGTCCACAGAGATCCCAACTCCCTAAGGAGCTTTAC
>VYZP01013040.1:0-17989 GCA_013400635.1 Hypocryptadius cinnamomeus
AACATTCCACTCTCTGACAGTTGGAAGGGACTTTCAAGATAATGTAGCTCCAAACTCCCTGCCACAGGCAATGACACCTTCCACTAGACCAGGTTGCTGCAAGCCCCATCCAGCCTGGCCTTGACCTCACCACCCACACAGCAGAGAATTTCATCATAATATCTAATCTAAACTTACTCTCTCATCTCAAGACACTTTTTTTTCCATTGCTATTATAAATTAATATCACATACTCTTCTCATACAGTGTAGAGCAAAATCAAAAACCTGTTTTCTAAACAGTGTTGCATATTTAACTACAAAGCTAAAATATTAAATTTAATTACACATTTATTATTTATATCTAAGCAAAATGGATAAAAATATTTTCTATTTCCCATTGGAAGCTTAAAAACATCATGAAAAAAAATTTATCAAAAATATGTGTGACAAGTGAAAAAATGCTGAACAAAATCTCAAGTTTGTATTAAAAAATTTATAAAAGAGGTACACAATGAGGTTATGTGTATCACCTTGTCTGAAATAGAGAAAAAACTAGAAATCCTAAAATAAATCTTGAGATTGTCTTAAAAAAAAAAAAAGCAATACAGGAAGAAAATCTATTATAATGTAAACCAAAAAAAAATAGTTTACTAAACCCAATTACTATAAAAATACAGAATAGACTAAAACGGAATGAAAATGAAAACCCAAAATTAACTATTTAATTTACCTTTTCTATTTACCACCTGTGAAGGTCAAAAGAAAGCAAAATAACTGGGATGTTATATTGATTTTTAACAGCACTTATTCCAAATTACTGCATGATGTTAATTATGTGCTCCAGGAAACATTCTGCAAGAAGCACCATGCAATATGGCAATCGCAGCTTACAAAACATGCAGAAAACAAACAAAAAAAATTACTACTCACAACACATAGCAACATGTAACAGAAAGTCTGCAGCTTTGTAAGCACAGGATGAAAATTATCTTAGTTGTAACATATTAGGAAGAATAACAAATGTTGCCATGTTAAAACCAAACATTAAAATAAATAAACTAGCCATGTCTTGGTTTGACACTAAAGAATAAAAATACCATTTTGTATAGTACCATATTTTCCACTCTTGATTTTGCTTCATAGAAAGGAACACAATCTCTTATGGTATCTCATTTATATATATTGAATTCCAAGTATAAATCACAGAAATAATAGATACATAGATGAGGGATATATATATGTTATTTATATAAGTTAAGTGACAATTTTAAAATACATTTAAAGTTTGAATTAATTTTTTACATACAAGTTTTTAAGCTACTTGTCCTTTAAATGAAGGGACCTAAAAGAATGTTTCAATTTTTAATTTTTTTCAACATTTTTTACATTTTAAGTTTTTCTAGACTTCAGGGCTGAAATGGACAAGCTGTTTGCTTATGCAGGGTATTGCCTTTGTAAATCCATCACTCCACCAGGATAGCTGGCAAAGCTACCTCCTATAATTCTAGAAAATGGTCTCAGGGTAGAAACATCAGACATGCCCAGGAGTGATACACTACTTGTCAGTTCAGTTAAAATTTACACATCACACAGCTAGAGCTAAAGAAAACTCTAACAAATGATATGGCACTTGGATAGCATACTCTATCTAGTAATTTATAAGCACAATGAAAATTGCTTCAGATGGAGAACAATTTGCCTTTTTATGGTATTTCAGTTAGTTTTATAGATTCTTGTGTTCTTAGCTCTTCATTTTGAATATTTTATTTGAGGAAACCACATCACAATTAAATGAGGTAGGGGTAAGCATCAAAATATGAGAGGCAGAGTCATATTAGGATGTTAGCATATTACCCTTATGCAAATGCAAGTCAAGACTCTTTTCCTTTTTTTTTTTTTTTTGAGACTTTTCTAAAAACATCTATTATCTCATATTCACATTTTGCTTTATATATATATAAACATTGTCGAGAAGCTGCAAGACCTGGCTGACTATAGACTCTTGCTGACCCCCCATGAGGAGGAAGTAGTTGTTTGAAAAAATGATGCCTCTTGCAACTTACAGCTGCTTCTTCTTCCAGGGTTCAGATGGCTGCTTCTCATCTCTAATGAAAGTGCCTTCCATTCAGGAGAATGAAGCAACTTCCAAGGAGGACAGGAGCATTTCTCTCTTTCCCAGCATAGAAGAATGAGGGAGGATGACAATGAAACACTTTTCAATGACACCAGAACTTAGCACCAACTTCTTTTCCCTTACTCCACATTCCCAGCTACATTCTCGTTGATGCACTGTGAACTTACAGACCAGGTTTCCCATCTTTCAGTAAGGTGGTCATTTTTGGATAGTTATCCACAGGAAACAAGGGAAAGGATTCACTACACCATGTGAATGTCCTGATAAAAGCAGACATGCTCAGACTGTAAATGAAGGATGAAGCAAGTGTCTTTCTACCTGCAGCTCAGGTACTTTGCTTTTTTATTGAAGAAAGACATATTAAAGGAGCTAAAGAGATGCTGGAGTGGTCACCTTACATTCTCACCTTCCATTCTTACAAACCTTTTACCTCTAAAAAGATAAACCAGATGTGATTAACTACACTGGTGGTCTATACATCTACAAACTGCACATAAGTCAAAATATGAGAGGCAGAGTCATATTAGGATGTTAGCATATTAGCTGGTTAGTCTTTTTTATTGACTTGACTGGCAGTAAAAATAAATTTGTCTGTCAGAGACAACATAGATGCACAAAATCCATTATCAAACTAAACTAACAAACTCTAGTTAAAAGCAAGAATTCCCAAGAGAAGTGCTATAGTTGCTCTAAAATAAAACAAAATGCATGACATATTTAATTGATATTTCATCCTTGCAGGAAAAGGAGAAATTCCTAAAAAATAAAATCCTTCCAAGAAAGTCAGCTGCAAATCCAAGGGCGCAGTAAGGCCATAACACAATGTTCACATTAGAGCAGCCAAATTAACACTACATCATCAGCTACTATATTTACATGCCATATTAAAATAATATATAGAAGCAGTAGTTTCACTCCTAATAACTTCATTAGTATCACACTGTGAATAGGCTTGCATTGCAAGTTGCAGATATGCTTTTAAAATCCCCTCACATGTCCTATTTTCAGTATCTTCTTCCATTAGCTGAGTGCCATACCTATGGAACATCATTCTGAGCAGCTATCTAAGAAATGGATGGCAGGTCTTCTGACATGGCATCATTCATGGTCTGGTCTACCGTGCTCTTCCTTTACTTGCCTTGACAATTATTTTGCTCTTTCTCGCATAGGTAAGAGGTCAAATTGTAGATTTAGAGAACCCAAGGCTATGAAAATCATCATGACCATCTATGCTGACCTCCTGAATAATGCAGACAACATAATTATATGATTCCAAATTAAATCTATAAAATCCTGCTAAAGAAACAGTTTATTGTACTGCATGACTTCCAATTCCTATTTAAAGTACTTCAGACTCTAAAGAGCCTATCATATTCCTAAACGATTTGTTCCACTGGTTAAGTACCCTGAGTATAAAATTCTTATCTAAATCTGCCTAACTTCACCTAACATGCATCAAACTGATCAGCTTTCTTTCAGATGAAAGACCCTACCCTCATAAACCTCCTCTACATTGCTGCAAGTTTTACTTAACTCTGTTCATAAACTTCTTTAGACAAATTAGCGTTCCAATTTATCTCAGTCATGGTGATAATATTAATCCAATTTAACAAATATTTTTGAGAAACAGTAAACCTAAACTTATGGAGAAACATGGGCAAAACATACATATCAAACACAGAAGCAGAAAGACAGAAAGCAACCATAAAGCTGGGAAAATGATCTTAGATTAGTTATCTAGTCTAATGTCAAAAAAAATCATTGGACGGAGCAATTTCATCATACTATTCTTGCAAAATATTCAGCTGTTCGAAGCAAAATTGTATTTTGATCATTTAGGTCATTAATACAGACCTCAAATATTTCTACTCACAAACAAATTCAAAACAAAAGAAAAAATAATTTAAAAAGTCATTCAAAATTTTGGCACTTACCATGATTTAATATTCTCATTCATTCCTAATGTCTCAACATTATTTCATCACTCCTTTCTTCCTAATTGTCATAATAAGCATGACTATGTAAACTAATATGTACTGAAATAAAACCAACTAAACAGAATGAAAATATTTAAAATGTAGCCCCAAGGAACAGCTGAGGAAAACGGCAAGGTTTCATACTTTTAATAAAAGTTTAGACTGAACTGCAGGTTAAAGGTTCTGTAACACACTAACAACGTGGTTTCCGTTAGGGTATAGCTTTTGGATAGTTACCAAGACAAATTTTAGCTCCTTGTACAATTCTAACCCTGTTTGCTATACAAACTTCTTTGCCTCATTCAACTCCTTCCATAAACTCATGACTGCCACCAAGACTGGAAGAAGTCAAATTATTTTTCTAACTCACAGTGAAAATACAATATTTATAATTTTCTACAGCTCCATCCTTCTCCCCATGTGAACAGGACTTTGTCTCCTTTGCAAAGCACCAACATAGTTTCAAGTATATAATGAATAATTATTATATCAGTATTTTAAAACTCGAGGTCCTATACCTAATGAGATTTTATAAATTTCCTACAAGTGAGATAAAACAGTATTGTATTTGACCAAACCAGATTTCCATGAAGACTAAATGACTGAAAAAATGCTGAAACCTTATAATGACCAAGAGAAAAAAAAAATATTCTCCAAAAGGTATAGAAGCATAAAATTATTTTCTGAAACAAACTAAAAATACTATCAGGATAAAAATATAAAAGAAAAGTGACCTAGCCAATTATAACCAATGTAAAAATGAGACACTCTGTTCAGACAGAGGAGTTTTTCTGAAAAGTTACATTAGTCACAATAAAGTAAGCAATTTGAGAGAAGTCTGAATGAACAAAAAGCTTCAATTTTAACAAGAAAATTCACATGTTGACCAGAACTTCATATTCCTAGAAACTCTGAACCAAATGTAAGTTTTAAACTTTTTTTTTCCCCAAATGAGGACAGTTAATTGCATAATTAGGAATTATAACAGCTGTTACATAAGAAAGAAGAACCACTAATTAAAAACATAAGAAAGACAGGACCTCAAATGCTGCTTCTCATGTGGCTTCCCCTCAAGGCACTTCACCATTTTTATCGCCCCACTTTGGACACCATAATAGCTTAATATTTTTTTTTTCCATATTGTGGTGCCCAAAACTGCCCCCAGCACTCGAGATGAGGCCACCCCAGTGCAGAGCAGAGCAGGACAATCCCCTCCCTTGCCCAGCTGGCCATGCTGTCCCTGATGCCCCTCAGGACAGGCTTGGCCCTCCTGACTCAGATTCAGCTTACCAACAACCAGGACCACCAGATTCTCTTTCCACAGCACTGCTCTCCAGCCTCTCATTCCCCAGTCTGCACATCCATCCAGGGTTGCCCCATCCCATGTGCAGAATCCAGCACTTTCCCTTGTTGAACTTCACACAGTTGCTGATTGCCCAGCCCTCTGATTTGTCAAGGTCTCTCTGCAGAGCCTCCCTGGCTTCAAGGGAGTCAACAGCTCCTCCCAGGTTTAGATCATCTGTGAACTTGCTCAGCATCTCTTCCAGTCCTATGTCCAAATAATTTATAAAGACTTGGAAGAGCACAGGGCTGAGGATGGAGCCCTGCAGAACCCCACCAGTGACAGGTCAGTCTGATGTCATCCCATTCACTATAAACTTTGTGCCTGACTCATGAGCCAGCTGCTCACCCATCCCATGATGTGTTTATCCAGTTGTGGGCTAGGCATTTCATCCAGAAGGATCCTGTGAGAGATGGTATCAAAACTTTACATAAACCCAAAAAACTACATCAATTGGCTTCCCTTGTTCAGCTGGGTGGGTTACCTCGTCATAAAAGGAAATCAGGTTTGAAAAGAAGGACCTTCCCCTCACGAACCCATGCTGTCTGTGACCAATGACTGCATTGTCTGTCTTTTGGGTGTTGTGCAATACCTGCCAGAAAAATCTTCTGCATAACCTTACCAGGCACTGAAGTGAGTCTTCAGGCTAAGAGGCCTGTCGTTTCCAGGGTCATTCTTTTTGCCCTTTTTGAAAACTGGGACAATGTTGACCAGCTTTCAGTCAGCTGGGACCTCTCCGGATTCCTAAGACCATTCAAAAATCATCAAGAGAAGCCTCATCCTGACATCAGCCAGCTCTTTAGCTCTTGTCAGATAAATTCCATCATGCCCTATAGATTTACAGGGAACCAGCTAGAACAGCAGATCCCTTACAATTTCAGGGTCAACTTGGAGTTTATCCTTCTCACACTCATGGTCCTCCAGCTCAGGGTACTGGGACCCTTTTAGTCCATCACTGGTGTTGAAGACAGAGGAAAATAAAGCAATAAACATCTCCACCTTGTCTATATCCCTGTTTGTGGGGTAACCATCCTTATCCTCTAATGTGCCCACATAATTTCTGCACTGACTTTTGCCATTAGTGTATTTTTAAAATGGTTTTAAAAAAATGTCCCCCACATTTCTGACCAGCTTCAACTCCAATTGACCTTTGGCCACACAAATTTTCTCCCTAGAGTGGCAATCAACAGCTCTGTATTCTTGTCATGTCACCTGACCTTGCTTCCACAGGGTATATGCCTTCCTTTTCTACCTTATCTACCAAAAGACAATCCCTGCTTAGCCAAGCTGGCCTTCTGCTTTGCCTGCTTGACTTCTAACATTTTAGAATTGCCTATTCCTGTGCCCTTAAGATGGACTTCAGCACCTGCAAAAGCATTTTCCAAGGGGACCTCACTAACTACTTTCCTGAGCAGCCTGAACTCCGCTCTCCTCATGTCCAAGGTTGAAGTTTTGTTGGCACTTTTCCTACTGTCAACAGAGATTTTAAACTTGACTGCATGTTCACTCTGGCCATGGTGGCCACCAATCTCTACTCTGCTCATGAGACCCTCTCTGTTAACAAGTAACAAATCAAGGAGCGCCTCTCTCCACGTTGACTGCCTTAGTAACTGCACCACGAAGTTGTCATCCAGGTGTTTCAGGGATCTTCTGGACCTGATTAGACCAGGCCAGAGGGAGGATCAGTTGTTCATATAAGTGTGTGTATACCTGCTTGTCATTTTCTTATTATTAACTCTCAAAAGAGCTATCAGAAATTTAGGGTTGTTCACAGTAAATTACCTCAAGTAAAATTCCCCAATTCCAGATTGTCTTATGACTGTAATACCCTATATTTTAATACAGTGACTTAGTTCTACTAAATTTGAGAATGTGAGTACAAAAAGATATTACAGCTGTTGTCATAGTCAGTAAATGGGAAGGACCAGGGGATAGAAAAGTGAGAATAATCTCTATTAATTCCCTGACTGACGGTAGAACAGGGAGACTAGATGTTATTCACTTTGGCAACAACCAGCAGCTCATTCAGCACATGCACTCTTTGGAATAAGAACGAGCACATGATGCCTTTTGCCCAGCCAACAGAAAAAAAAGGAAGCTGAAGATACTACAAGGATAAGTTTCAAAAAACATGAGGAAAATATAAACAAATGCAGAAGGATTCAAAGTATTTCAGAGTGAATATAGAAGGATATAAGCAGTACTGGTTTAGAAAGCTCTAAGGAGATCTAAGGGTACTATTAAAAGATACCAAAGGAAGAGGGAGGTAGCAAAAAGCTGGATTTTATAGTGTCAGGATAGAGGAGATATACAATACTCGCTCCCTGCCCCCACCCTCAAAGAAAAAAAAGAAAGATAAAAGAAAATTAATTCATTATTTTTGATTGAACAAAGTATTACACTATTCTAACAATAGAGAAATAATATAGAAAATGAGCAGTATGGGTTGTCTTGGCCATGTGAAGATGTATGCTTTAATTTCATGGTGCTCTGGCCACCAAGGATGGGTAGGCAATGGGGTACCACTCACCCTTCCCACAGCTGCTGGTGTAAGTAGTCAGGAATGCAGGACGCCTGGGACCAAGCATGACACCATGAGAAGTCTGCTTTCACATCTTTGCTCCCAAGAATGCTTACTTAACTCTGCAGGATCCACTCCTACACTAAGATTTCACTGCAAAAATGTCAGAAAGTTATCTTTGATGACAATTATGGCATCTTCCTTCAAGACTCATTTGCAATTATTTTTTTCTAATAATTTTGATATTACAGATTCTACCCTTACTATCGGCAAAATACTCCTTATAAGACTGTGTTCTAACCTTTTACTGGGGGAAAAAAGGAAGTATTTTATGAATAGAATATTTTAACAAACTAATTAGTATGAACTTGAAAGCTATTAACTTGTTGAAAAAGCTATTAACATATTTTCATTACACTATCTTGCAAATTAAATATCTATGAGACTCCAGAATCAGGTCTTTATTCTGAGAGGAAATGTCTCTGCTAAGGAGATTAATTTTTTTCCTTTTAATTAGAAAAATAAGGTAACAGGATGAATGTGTATGTTTCTCTCAGACATATTTGTAAGTGGTGTTCATTGCACAGTAAATGGTTAAAAACATCAGACTTTAACTTATTCTAAAACCTAATACTTCAGCTCCCCAAATAATAAATCCTTGCTTTTTGGCATGTTTCTATGCTCATGTGAGATTACACTTCTCCTTTTTGTTAAAGAAAGAAAAGAATTACACATATGAACAGCAAGAAAAATGTTTCATTTACTTAAAAATTAAGTAGAAAGAAAATTATCCGTCCTTATCGAAAGTGAGGAAGTGTTTTGCTTAAAACAGTAAACCTCATCAAAATTTAACGCAGAAGTTTTAAATGGTTAATCCCATAATGCCCTATCTCAATACTGTGCTTTCATGAAAACTGCAAAAATTCTCCCACCTTTGGACAAGCTGTGAATCTTTATAAATTACGTTTTGCATATGCTCAGCAGAAAGTTCCTTCCAAAAGCAAAAGTCTCTTAAAAAAAAAAATCCCTACTGAGTACTCTCCAAGCTGGAGATAAAGGAGCTAATCTAGCCCTTTGTAGTTGCCTCTGTTCCAGGCTGTTACAATGCCAAAGACAAGAAGAGACAGCAAGGGAACATTTCCTTCTGTGCCTTTTGTTCCTTCACTAATTGAGTACTGAGAGTTCATAGATGAGAGAAGCATAAAAGAGGCAAGGGAAGACCAAAGACAATTAGGTAGATTAGACAGACAACCACTATTGGAACAATGATACAAAAGGTCAGAGGAAAAAAAAAGTCATCAGAATGGGAATAAACTAAGATGAGGCAGTTTTAGACCTGTATTTACTCATGAAGGACAATGAGCAAAATCAGGACACAAAGTAAGGTGGGTATGATGTCAAGGAAAGAAAAGCAATGTTAAACAGACGTTGCCAGCTGAGAGGAGGTAGAGGACATAACACATCCTGCTCAGAAACTGGATCTCAGTCTGAGTTTGCAAACTCAACCATGGCCAGTGGTCAGCAAAGCATGGCCTTTAACAATGTCTAAGAGTGGGCCCCAGTATAGATGATTATCATTAGTGCTCTCTCAAATTAATTACCAGATGTCCATGTTATCATAATGAGCTATGTGAAGATCAATATAATTCCACATCATGGATTTTTTTTAGTTGACTTCACTTTAAAACTTAGCAGTCTATATTGATGAAACTACAATTTTTCTGAGGGATTGTTTTCTAACTGCATAATATTATATCCCAAATTACTTTTATCCCTTCATTCAAATCATATGTCACTGCTAGAGAAGCACTGGTATTACATCCAAAACTGACAAAGAGTTGAAATGGCACCACCAGTAATGGGGCAAATATTCTTTAAAGATCTTTTTAGTGCTTTGCAGGAAATATCATCGTCACTGTCCCAAGCCAATAAATAATTCTATTGTTCAATAAAACATACACTGAATTCGTCCTTCTACAGAAAAATAAAATCTTGTGGAATACATGTGAGATACCAAGATCCCACTGATCATACATAATGAGGTGAAACAAATAATCTATTTAATAATCTATTTAATTCCCTTACCAAATACAAAGCCATTTAAGAAAAATATTTTTAACAGTAAGCCAATTTAAACAAGAAATCTATATTGTAAAAGCAATCTTTGTATTTATCACATTTTCCTTATCTAGATAATCAAAAAGATAAGAGGTAGATGTGTTTTGATCAATGTGACCCCATTTTTTTCCATTCAGTTCCTTCTCTATTTTTCATTGTTGGGAGGTTCATAAAAGAGTATACCATCTTCCTTAGTTGCATGCAACACCAAACTGAAGTTTACAGAGAAGTTTAGACTTTAATATTGATCATTTTATTATCATCAAATACAATGCAGACACACGGTACTGCCCCTGCTCTTGTGAAAACTGACACAAAGTAGGAAATACCTGTATAAAGTGCTGCAAAAGAATGCCAAGAATTCAAAATGAATATTTTAAAATAAAAAGGATAAATATTAAAGGATGGTCTCCCCAAAATGAACAAGATCCAAATAAGAAAAAATAAGAACATGTACCTTTCTTATCTCTGGCTATTGTTCTGAAGAAGAATCTTAAATCTAACTTCAGAGAAATGTTGACTGCAAAGCACAGAAAGTATATTTGTTGCATTAATAGGTACCATTTTACACAGTTACTTTCTAGATTAAAACTGCATTTTACAGTGATGCAAAGAACTGCAAAGCTGAAAAGAGGGATTATAAAACAGAAAGGGTACTCTTCAGTCCAAGAAATATTTCTATTGCTCTCCGAGGAGATTTATTTCATCCACCATATAGCATGTGTCAAGAGTTATGCTGATCCTTCACCGGGAGCTAAGTACCCTGATAGTTTTTACATTACCATGCACCACAATAGCAAGCCTTGACATTGGTTATAAGTGTCAGATGGAGCCTTCATTAATTGTCATCATCTTTAAGACATAAAAGAAACCCTCTCTTCTTGAATGTTATTACACAAAAAGTGTACATGTTATCTATATACAGCAAGAGCAAAAATGTTTTGTATTGTAATAATAATCATTTAGAATATATGGGGTGGAAAGTGTACTATTGTTAAACTGTCAGTCAAAACCCTTGTTATACAAGGATAGAACATCACATCCATCTATAACAGCCTTTTCTGTCAGTCAAACGTGTTGTTCTATACAAATCTAGCATCAATTTTATTTTTAAATTGGCAGAGGCTCTAAAACATTATACTTATGTGATACCAATGTGATCTAAGTTGCCGTTGATATCAGAATATAATGCAGGTTTCCTCTAAAAACTGGTTGTGCTTCTGCTTTTAGACATCTGCAGAACATAGATGATTTTGAATATGTAAGTACATGAATTGTCAATTTAAATTTTTCTTCCAATATGTTCCAAAGAAGTGTTTGGTGATAATCTCTAATTCTAAACAATAATTTGAAAAGTTTGTATAAGCGTGATGAAATTATTATTACAATGATACAAAATCCAAGAAATACTCCTGTTTATCCATTACTTACCTTCAATCAGAATAAGATTAGTCCCTTTATCTCAGCTATGTGTTTTATGAAAATGGAGTTAAAAAGCACAGAAGTTCTTCAGCATTTTTTTGTGACATTAGACTGAATGGGACACACTATTCATTCACAAAAGAATGCAGAGTTGGACTCTGTTCCTTGTCCCATGGGAAAAATGAACAAAAATAAAAAGCACAGTGAAATTTAAATTTTATTGTACAAAAAATGCAAAATAATAAGAAAATCCCTGGCGCTTTTGAACTTATTCCCATGCCCATCCTGACATCTACTATTTTTCTAGTAAGTTGCTAATTTTCCTACCTGTGTTCAACATAAGCCTGAGAAAGCATATCTAATCAATCTTCCCGTAGACTGCTAACAAATTTAACCACCTCATTTCTCCCATCTCTGAAGTGTGAAAGTAAAGGTAGTAAAAAGTACAGGTTACCAAACGCAACAATAGGATTTTGAGTTATATTTTTTGAATATTTTCTTTTCATTTCATACAGGAATCATTAATCTAGAGTGATTTATTAACATCCTGAAAATTATTTGGGCATATGCAACATATCAGACCTTTTCCATAGCCATAATCAGTAACTTTTAATGTACTTGGTATTCACAACAACTGTATGGAATACCACCTAATGACAAGGTTCTAAAATCTTCAAGAGCCCTGGGAGCAAGTGCAAACAAATTGCTATTGAGATGATATCACCAATCACTTTTACACTTGGGGTAAGTTCAGATGGATTGCTACTGAGATGGTATCAGAAATCTGTTTTCCACTTGCACTGTTTCAGTAACACCTACAGTCAAAAATCAAGGGTGCCAATGCCTAAACCATCTACATTTTCAGAACACTAAAGCTTACAGCTCTTAGTTAAGGCACAAAATGCAAGCCCATACTTTAGTTTACCAGCCCAGCTACCTTTTTAAAGAACTGAGGTAAAACAGCTGGCTACAGTAACCCTCAGTATATCAGACACGGAACTAAAATATATACAGAACTACTCAACAGTAGTTTTCAAAATCAGTCCATAATTCAAAAATTCCCAATACCTTACTTTTGTTCTCAGCTTCAACATGTTAACTTTCCAGTAAAGGACCTAATATTTCCATGATTCATTTAAAATTTAACACACAAACTCTAAGGTCTTACTGTTTCATTCACGTCAGAACTGTGAATGCTTAATACAAAAGCAGTTTCTAAGGCAATCAAGAGTTTACACATAAAAAGTAATCATGTATAATTAACCCAACTAATATTTACAGCAGTATTTACTTAGGTAGCATGTCAAAGGAGGCTAAAAAAATAGGCAGCTTGCATACTGGTACTATGTACTGTCTTCCCATTCTAAAAAACTGTGCACAGCACATTGTACATATTCAATTGTTAGCCTCACATTTCATGTGACCAGTAATGTTACGTTAACTGCTTGAGTTTATGTGCTTTTTAATTCAAGACTGAGTGGTTTTTATCCCTATCTCAATTACCATTTGAAATATCTGAACTGGTATTTGAAAGCTGGTCTACAATTAAAAAGTGTCAACAAATCAACTACACAATTTATAGAATCATGGAATTGCTGAGGTCTTGTCCAACTCCTGACTCAAAGCAGGTTGTAAACAGCTGTGTCCAGTTGAGTTTTAACTGGATGGAGACTCCAAAACCTACCTGAGAAACCTGCTCCAGTATTTGATCACCCTTAAAATATGAGGGACAGAGTAAATTACTCACTTTCAGTTAACCATTATATTGACACTTCTGGTAAAAAAACAAACAAACAACAAAAAAACAGCAAACCAAAACTTTTTTTTTTGGTGCTGTTGCTTATTCTGCTTAGAAAATTGATTTTAGATACTAGCAAAGCTTGGAGTTTATTTTTCCCCAAAAGAAGCTTTCTTCATAAGAGTGCAAGTTTTTGATATTGTAAAAATACATAGGACACACCTCCTATCTCTGGAAGTTTACAGTATGTCATCAAAACAGAATTTAGGTCAAAGAATCTTAAGTAAATAGAAATACACATAAAACCTTGGAAATTCAGTTTCCCATGGTTACAAGAAAGACCTGTTCATTCTTTTCTATGTATAAGCATGCATATAAAACTGAAATTAGCTAAGGTTTGTTTTAACTTTCACCTTTCTTTAAAAATATCTTACATAGCCTAAAATATAGCACTAATAAGATTAACTATTTCTTCTTTAAAAGAGTACTGGAGAACTAATCACAAATTACTAAAAAAACCCAAGGAAATTAATGCTTGAAATCTACATGAGGAAGAAAATTTTGATCCATATATTTTATAAACTGGAGTCAAATGCAAGGAAATATATTTACAAAACCATTCACAAGATTTTTCCATGTTTTTTAAATTACAGAGCTAAAGACATTACTACCACAGTCTCAGTTGATATTTGCTACTTTCTACTAGAAACTAAGAAACACATAAGGTCAAAAATAAAATAATTATATTATCAAAAAAAGCCTCTCAACAAATCAACAACAAGAAACCCCAAAACAGACCCCAGGATCTGTTACTTCTCAAATATTAAAACTGAATTGTGGAATTGAGTTTATATTATATCTTAATCTGAAAAAAGAAAACAATAAACCAAGTTTAAAAGTGAAGGTTAGCACATAAATGCTTCTTCTCTTCCAGCATGTAAATATGAAGATTCATTCTTCCCCCACATTTGTATTTTCAAAGAAAACTGCATCATGGTTGATTTTCAAATGTACAGACAGTCACAGAATACAGTGCACAAATTTCCACACTGACCATCAAATTCAAATCTTTATTTTGATTGATAAAAATGTCAAATGTCTATACAATGTTAATTTGCCTATGTACAATTGCTTTCACTGAAAAACTTGGCCCAAAAGATAGATTATATGTATAAAATACCAAAAATTTTTCATCGTCAATATACTGGTTTATGCGTCATAAACTATGGAACAGAATCACTCCTCTCAAGAGATCTGCATCATCACCAGAGCTTCTGCCTGGCTGTATCAGGTGATTTTTTTCCTCCTTCTGTATGTACTTCAGTAATTATGCCTGCAGAATACAGTTAAAACATACCAATCTTAACATTTCAAAGCACAGAACAGATAATAATTTATGTCTGCAATACTAAGAAGCAAGCAGATATTTTACATACCTGGAAATCAAAGAAAGGTGAAGTGCTTTGTCTAAAGGCTCTTGGAAGAAATGAGTAACAAAGCCATAATTAAAATTCAACATCAAGCTTCATGTTAATCCTCTAGACCTAACTGTCTTTTTTCAAAGTGCATGATTTGGAATATCAAAATAAGAATCAATTCAGTCCCTTTTCTCAGTACATGCTTTCATGATAAAATAAAACACCACATTCATCTTCTTCCTACATATTCACACGAACAATCATCTTTCTGAGCAATCAAACTCATGAATTCACTTTGGATTACAAAAAACAATTACAAAGAAAGTCAAGTCACATGTAAAATTTAAATTCCACATTCGATTTGGCTTCTACCTCTGTGTACTCTGAGGGGCCCACAGGAAAACACACATGCGTGCCAGGTATGCTAGTAAACCAACTTGTACTAGACCAATTTAATTAGTTTGCTTTCAATGCAAGGGTGCAGCACCTCAGCAATTATGAGATCGTTAATACAAGAGAGCATAACAGCACCTTTAGAGATCTTGTCTAACCTCTAGGCACACATATAACTCCCATTAAGACTAATGGGAGTCACATGTGTGTATCCAAGGGAGAAGAGACCCATTAAAACTGATACAACATATCCATTAATCTTCAGGTCACTCTTAAGGTCAAACATTATAAAAATGTTTATGAACAGTACTTGCTAGGTATTCACAGTGGCTACTTTGGTTTGGTACAGACCTGTGAGCAGTTAAGGCCATGGAAAATGTCTGCATTAAAAGCATCACCGTGTTTCAAGTAGTGGCACAGAAATTTGAGAGTGCTTTTCTATAGTCAGAGGAGACATTTTTCTATCATATCCTGAAAGAATTAGAAGGGTAGAAATGACAGGGAAGGTTAGACACAAATGAAAACCTTGGACAAAGGTATGCTTTAGCTTTTCATTTTTCTTCCATCCCCCTCTCTTTCTTCATATTTCAGTCCCTTAGTTGTGGTTTTCTGCTTCAGGAAGAATATTAACAGCAGTGACTAAAATTCCCAATCTTTTCAGCCTACTACAAAGACACTACAAATAACATTTTGATTACTGAACCACCAGCAAACCACAATAATTTAAGTACTGCTTGCATGGAGGAAGGGGTGTTTGAAGTGTTTCAAAGAGAAAGGTAACCTTAGCTTGCTCTCTATTTCTTTAGGGACCATACCTGAAAATTCCCTCTCCCATCATTGTAGTATATTTTAAGCAAGCATGTTCTTTTCCAGTTTCCAAAACAATAAGTTTATCCAGTCTGAAAACCAACCTGTTCAGCAATTAAATTGTTGTCTTTATCCACATTCAGGCCTGAGGAAAGTGAGAAAAATTCTCAGCAGCATCAAGGCCAGATGACCTCCATTAGAACAGAGCAGATGCAACAGCAGGAGGAAATGCGAGTGTCAGATGAGTACAGAAATGAGGAAACACTTCGGATATGAAGTACCCCATTCGTTTACTGCTTATTTCAGCAACTGGAGTAAACAAGAAAAGGTGTCTGCATCAAGAGTTACTCATGGACTGTTCTGAAACTCAGCCTCAAAAACTCATGTTGAAACCCTTACTCTTCATGTAAGACTTGTTCAGCACTGCTCTATGATATTTTCTTTTACAGGGTCTGTAAGTATTCCAAGCATTGACAAGTTAGCCCAGCAAGTTTTTGTTCAGACCTCCTGTGACGGACACAGATAGCCAGCTGCCTCTGCACTGTCAGGTCAAAACAGAGGCAAGGGTTCACCTAGAAAGCATGGCTCCCAGAGACAGCCACATTATCAGCCCCACCAAGAAACAGCACCTTGCTTCACTCTTGAGCTGCAGGTCTTCTACTGTCTTCCTCTGTGATGCCCACCTGACACAAAGTCCCACTCCACAAGATTTTAAATTATAAGCTCTCCACAGTGCCCCATACTAGGAAATGTTTTTCTTTGTTCCTAATTCAAATATACAATGATAAAATAATGATAATAAATTAATTTTGTGGTTCAATTAACTACTTCTGAGCAGAAGTAAATCACTACATGGTTTTGTTTTAAAAACAAAGCAAAAATTACCCCACATAGCTTGGTGTACATAGTACACTCTTTAAATATTTGTGGGTGATTTTTTTTTATTAGTGGTAATAAGCTTTCCACCTCAATGTCTTTCTTAAAAGGCATCTTAAGACATCTCTTTCTTAAACAGAAGAGTCTTTCTAGCTCAAAAGATAGTTACCTCATTTTGCTTAAAATGCACTTTTCATACAAAAAGATCTAATCCCCTTTTTGGGAAATCATGTGAATTGGCCCTATTCACTTCAAGCAGGTATTCTAAAAGAGGAATTACTCATTATTAACAAAGCTATGCATCTGTTTTGCCTAACTGCTTTACCATTGTGAAAAACTACATATTGAGCAGAACTATTCTTTCAGGATCCTGATATTCATAAATGTCTGCATTTTGTTTTGTGATACCTGAGGCAGTCCAGAGTGCTATTTAATTTCTCGTGAGTTACAAAAAAATAGTTCAGAATCCAACAATATGTGCCTATGGCATGCCCTCTCAGCAGAGATAACCTCAGGAACTTATCTAAAGAATTATAACCTTTAATGGCACCTGTGAATCTGTGTTCATGGATATGTCAAAACTAAATATAGTTATGGTTTGGAAATGAATAAATCACTATTTGAGTATCTTTTAACTTTTATTTAATAAACATTGTCAATTCCCCCCAACCTGTTCAGAGTTCTCCTTAGTTTGCTCTCCAGAACATTAATAGCCAACTTCACAGTGCAGTTTGCCTCACCTAAGGCGCACAACACAAATTATAGCTTTTGAATCACCTAACACACTTTCGAGCCCGTGAGGGAAAACCTGACACCGATGCCAGGAACTAACCGAGCACCCACGAACAGTGCAACTGCTGGAGGAACACCGGCTGCAGTGCCTCTAGGCTGCTGCCGCGCTCCTTCCCCACTCTGCTTGTTTCACCTCTCACAGGCCCGTGAATCCTGCCCGCAAACGCTCCGCAGCCCTCCCACCTCCGCATGGACTGCACCCCAGACTGCCCTCAACCCCATGCCGCTCGGTGACCACGCCACCCCAGGCCACGAGTGCCTTCACGCCCACACGAGCGGCCCCCGAGCAGGACCCCCTGGAGGCTCGGAGCCCACCGACCCGGGATCACCGGCCCCGGAGCCGCCCCGCCCCCCCGCCGCCATTGGCTGCTGCGCCTCACCCCGAGCCGCTGATTTGCTGCTCGGGCTGTCAGTCAAGCAGCGCGCGGCCCGCCCTTCCCGCGCGCCTTCCCGGTTTCCCGGAGCGCTTCC
>VYZP01013040.1:18007-36212 GCA_013400635.1 Hypocryptadius cinnamomeus
AGCGCTTCCTGCGCAGCCGCGCCGGGCCCTGGCCGGCGCACTGCGGTCCGTGCGCCCGCCGCTCTGGGCAGCTGCCGCTGTCACCCGGCTGGCGGGACGGTGCCCGTGGGACGGTGCCCTCGGGCCGGGGCGGCTGAGGGGAGAGCGCCCGAGGCGGCTCCGTTCGCGCAGAGCTTCGCTGGGAGGCTCGAGGCTGAGCCCGGCGCACCCGCGGAGTCGCGCAGGGCCGGGCCCAGCAGCGGCGCAGGTCAGTCGGGACGCGGGGCGGGACGAGACGGAGCGGCTGCGGCGNGAGCCCATCCAGGCGCCTCCCGCGGCCCGGCAGGCCGGGGCCATCCCTTTGGCTCATGCCCCGGAGCTCATGCAGGGCCTGCCTATAAAAACTTGTGTTTGGCCTGCACTCCCCGGGCACCCCCGTTCCGTGAGTCCCGCTGGCGTTCAGCCTCCTGCTGCTGCAGCGTGCTGAGACGGGGAGCTTTCCAGCTAGGCCCAGGAGTGCGGTAAGAGAGGACAGAGCCTGGTGACGACCTCTGCGGAGAAAAAAGGGCATAATATCCTGTCAGAGGGGTGTTATCATCTGAATTGTAATATCAGTTCAGAGAGAGAGAGACTGAAACATTTATAATCTTCGAGGGTCATTCCTCTGATTGCCTAGTATAGGGCAAAGAAATCTGAAAATGAGGGTGGCAACTTTCCACTTTCTGTTACTCCAGTTTTGTGCAGCCTGTAACTAACAAATCATGGTTCACTACAAAATAAATGTGGATTTATTCTGAATGGCCAATGTGTTTTGACAAACAGACAAACTCTGCTTATGATGTAGCCCATACTGGCAGCCACAGCACTGTGTTTCTTGGATGATCTTTCACCTGTCAGTGTGAGGGAGGTGTTCCCTAAGGTCAAAGATGAAGTATGACTAAAATTTGTACTAAATGAAGTGAAGTTTGTACTAAAATTTGAGTCCAAGATACTTTGCCGTTTGATTTCATTGAAAGTTTGTTCTTGTCAGACTTTTTTTGAGCTTTTCTTGACATACAATTTAGCAACAGTTGATAAAGTTTTCTTTTTAAGACTAATACTATTTTTATTCTTTTTGAAGATGTGTTTTATCAGCGTTTTCTTCTTCAGATTTTTTTTCATCTTTCTGCTGCAGTTCCTCCTCAGCAGCAGCTTCAGTTCTTGGCTGTCCATC
Organism: Hypocryptadius cinnamomeus; assembly: GCA_013400635.1. Classification (NCBI taxonomy): domain Eukaryota; kingdom Metazoa; phylum Chordata; class Aves; order Passeriformes; family Zosteropidae; genus Hypocryptadius; species Hypocryptadius cinnamomeus. Next base: position 19,200 of record VYZP01013040.1, read on the forward strand.
ATGACTAGTTTATCTAATGATTAATAGTAAAACAACTGAAAGTGTCATTGCTGGCACTTAATTAGAGTAGTAAATAAGCTATTAAAGGGAGGAAAAATTAATGTTTTGGGGGTTTTTTTCAGTGTTTGTTTATACTGCATGAAGTCATCAATTTCCATTATTGCTATGGGGTTAAATTCACATGTATAAAATGTATAAATTAGCTCATTAAAGGAGCTTTTTTTTTTCCTTTATAATTTTTAGTGGAAATTGAATAAACCAGTAGGGCACATAATCAAGAGTACTGAAGGGATTTGACACTTATGTTTTAATTCTTCTGGAAATTGGTACAGAAATAGATGATCATATCAGTATTGAAACGTCTACTTTGGTTGCTAGTGGCTGTAGCATTAGGTCTTAGTAAGAATACTTTTTAGGAGTTAGTGCTGTGTTGATAGTCGAGCTTGATGATCTTAAGGGTCTCTTCTTTGATGATTCCAGGATTCTGTGATTTACTTTTTTAATTATCATGGTGATTGTAGTGTTCTCCATATTGTGAAGTTTTTGATTGAGTCTGTGAACTAGAAAGTGGAATACATTTAAAGCTGTTATCTGTGAAGGTTTTGCAAGGATCTTATATGGCGCCCACTTTCTTGCCTGCTAGTCTGGATTTTTTGGGGAAAGTCTAAAGAGTTGGGGTGTTTGGGCCTTTTATGTAGTGAGAGTTTGTGTGTGTATCAATATTTCAAAAACCTCAGTGTCATGTGTATATATATTTGCAGTTTTTAAAGTAGGAATTGAAGATGTTTATTATTGAGTACAGAGTACTGTGAAATTGCATTAATCTGGGGCTAAGGCAATTGAAATAACTCTGCTTAGCATTTTGCCTCTATTTTTACATCCTTTTAACTCCTATGCTTATCTTTGTTCAAACTTGTGGGTTTTTATTTGTCAAGAACATCCTTTTCAGCAAATGAAAAAAATCAGTTCCCATTAATGTTGCTTTAATTAAGTAAATAATTAAAATTAGATATCTCTCTGCATGAATGTCAAAATAACTTTTCTTAGAAATGTTGAAAACTGTAAAGTAATAGTAGTGAACTTACATATATTTGAATCAGCTCATGCTTACGTATCTCATAGCTAATCTTAGAACTCTTAGTATAGTAGTACAGACATATAAAATACCATGTTCTGAATTTATTTTTTGAAAGATTTATTTCTTAGGTAATGGTCCTTCAGATGCATTATGGATCTACCCACTTATTAAAGAGCTCCCATGTAGCTGGAATGGCATGCCTCAGTTCGTGTTTGTAGGGTGTTAGGGACTAGGCTGGATATATGTCTCTTCTGTGCAAGGAGGGTGTTCAGATTTGGGAGAGAATGTTTTGTTTGTTTGACAGCTCTGTTTGTCTCCTGTTAGATTCTTTTATTATTCACCCATGTCTGTAGGTGAAGACTGTAGGTTTAATTTCATTAAACACTGTAGAGACTCACAGAAAGGTTTTGATACTTAAGATGATCCAGGACATGTAGAAAGTAAATGTTCCTGTAACGGACTAAATTAAATTAAACTAAAACTTTCAAACAGGTATTATTAGTATATAAAGGCTTTATTGTACCCTTTATACAGTAGAGTAGGAAAGGTAATTTTTATACTCAGATTTTGAGTATAAACAAAACAGTTTTTGGCACTGTTACTAATCCAAGGACCTTAATTTGTTCTTTGACATCAAATGCTGTAGTGTAAGTCAAGAAAAACATTTTACCTTCTGTGTTTATAGTCTTTTGAGGTGACAGTCTTGAAAATGGCTAAAAACTGCTACCTAGAGACTATTTGGTAAGGAAGGAAACAGGTTTATGACTACATAGTATCAGTACCAAGAATATGGTGTAAAATAAATGGCTTTTCAATATATAAATCATCAAAGTGTAGGGAGTGATAACTGAATCCAATATTAGCATATAGCTGGATATAGTAATGAAGCACATGGTCTTTCAGGGAATAACAAAAACCCTTAATGTTTAATTACATGTTCCAAATGTAAGATAGTGGGAATGTCTTTTCTTATTTTTTTAAACATATGAAAGTAGTTTCAAAGCTGTGAGGTTCAGAGAGAAGGGAAAGGGGACAAGAAACGGAAGAGATGGACAGCTTCTTGGAGGAAAATTAGTAGTAAATTAAACAGTAGACAAAAACAGTCAACAATTTAAGACTATAATTTAAGTACCTTGTTACCTGTGTGTTTTATTTCTCTGTTGGTTATAATGGCCTGCTCCTGCAAAACTTTCAAAAATTCCACAGCACTGTTGTTGCATTTGGAATTTCTGCATTTATTCAGTGAAAACAACAATCACGAAGATGTAAAGAAACAAATAAATTGGGTCCAGCTAACACTAACTGATAAGCTTCAGGCATAAATACAATTTCATTGAATTAGCTTGTAAGCATGGTGTGCTTCAATAATAATAATTAAGATAATAATAAGAAATGTGAATAAATGTTTGAATTAAAGGATAACACTGTATTTAATATGAAATGTTCTTCATATACTACCAATAAATTCATTCTATATTAATGTCAGTCTGACTGAAGAATAAGGTATGTTATATTACTTTTTTGATACCTTACTTCTTAAACCTTTTAGGTATTTAATGATTTTTGGGCAGAGAGGGCTTTTTTTAAGATTCTCTAGGTAATAACTTTTTCAATAAAGAAGTTCACTGTGTTTGTGCCAGTTTTGCAATATTTCCTTTAAGCTATATGGTCTCTGACAGAAACTAATGTAATCTATTTCTTATTCAGTCGGTTAGTGATATTAGTGCCGGCTTTCTCTGAGAGCCTGCTTTAAGAAAGTAAGATCATTGCCCTGGAATTTAGGAAAGCAGGCTCTGGCCTCTGCAGGGATATACTTGGAAGAATCCCCCAGGGTCAGGCCCTGGAGGGATGCAGCAAAGCTGGTTGATACTCAAGGATCTGCTCCTCAGAGCTGAGGAGCAGTCTGTCCCAGCAGTTACGAAGTCAGGCTAAAATGCCAGCAGCCATGCATTGATGAACAAGGAACTCATCACAAAAGTCAGACAATAAAAGTAAATGTGCAGAAGCAGGAATGCATAACCTGGGAGCAGCATAGAGACAGTGTCTGAGCATGCATGGATGTGATTAGGAAAGTCAGACTCTTACCTGGAGTTGAATCTGGTGACGGATGTCAAAGACTACAAGAATTGCTTCTGCAAATTCATGAGTAGCAGGAGGAATACTAGGGAAAATGTGGTCTCATGGCTGAATGAGCAGGGAATGTGGAAAAGGCTGAGGTTATGCAGGCTGCCTTTGCTTCCATCTCTACTAGCAAAGACCTTCAGGAACTGTAGAACACAGGGAAAAGTCTGGAGCAGGGAAGATGTACACTTGGAAGAGGTTTAGGTCAGAGAATACTTAAATAAAGAGGACATAGACAACGCTCTGGGAATGAGCCCATGAGAGCTGAGGGAGCTGGCTGATATATTTGTGGGGACAGTCTCAATAATCATTGGACTGGGAGATTGAGGAACTGGGAGAAGTGCCTGTAGACTGGAGGAAAGTCAAAGTTTCTTCTGTTTTCAAAAGGGCAGGAAGAAGTCCTCAGGGAACTACAGCCTGATCAGCTTTGCCTTGATCCCCCAGAAGGATGGAAGGTGATGCAGCAGCTAATCCTGGAAACCCTTCTAAGACACATTAAAGAAAATGATCCGGAGTAGTCAGCATAGATTTACCAAGGGGAAGCCATTCTTGACCAACCTGGTAATTTTCTACAATGAAATGGCTGGCGTAACAAGGGGAGGGAGGAGAGTAAATACTTGCATCAATAAGTCTTTCAGCAGTGTCTCCTGTGACATCCTCTTGGAGAAGCTGCTGCAATATGGGCTGGGTGAGCAAATAGTCAGGTCAGCATAAAATGTGCTGAACAGATGGACCACAGGGAATAGTAATCAGTGGTGTGAAGTCTAGTTGGAAGCTGGTAACTACTGGTGTACCCCAGGGGTCAGTACTGTGTTCAGCCCTGTTTAACATCTCCATTAATGATCTGGATGATGCAATGTGCAGTTAGAAGATGATAATTTTGTCAATTAAAATCAGTCTTCCAGTGAAATAACCTAATGTAAATTTCTCCCTAGCAAGGTCTGGTTCCCAAATGTTAGCTATTTAGGAAAAACATCTGAATTCATGCAATTTTTCAGGGCATCCAGAAAGTGAATTAAAATTGTCAACCTAAATGATAGTATGTTGTCTATGACTTGAAATAGACTCACTCAGTGTATTGCTGCTGCAGTTAATGAGGACAGCTGCTGCAACTTGTTACCTCTCATGGACTGCTGAAGTTTACTTCAGTGTGGTGTTTTCAAGCAGGCTGCTTATGCTGTTTTGAGGTTTTATTGGGTTTTCTTGGTCTGATTTTTTTAGAGATAGGGTTGGGCTTTTTTCCTTTTTACAGCTATTAGCATACATACTTTTTTACTTAGACCGCTGAAGAATGCCACACCCTTTCTGTTTCTCTCATTTTAACTAACAAGCATGCTCTCAACATCAGCTGCTATACAGCACTCCCTGTAAAGTTAAAAGCAGTAAATAAAATAAAAAAAATTAAAATGGCCAATGTGTTGTGCTAAAAAGATGCAGGCTCATAGTCAAATTGTGCTGTATATGCTCAGAGAAGGTAGCAGGCTCTCTGTTCTGTAGCTTCTTCAAGAGCTAAATTGTTCCTACAGACATACAGCTGACTTACAACTGCAAGCATCATCAAGTCTAAACTTTACAAAAATCATCAGGAAAGGATGCTGTCTTAGTAACATGCCTCTCTCAGAGATGGGGTTAGGGGTTTTTTTGGTTTGGAGGTGGAATACAAGAACTTCAGAAGTGTGAGTTTGTTTCAGGCTCTTTTGAAAAGGAAACTAAATTCAGATTTTTTCGGAGTAAGGGGGAAATATAAAAGAAATAAAGAACTTTGGGGTAGAGGAAAAAGAGGACATACACACTATAGGAAGGAAGAGGAATTGCAACAATGGTGCAACTCTTGATTCAAGCTTGATTCTGACTGGGTCTGGGCACTTTCTCCTCCTCCTCCTGCAAGGGTGGACTTGAGATTTTTCGTCTTTAGGAGGAAGTTGAATTGAATGCTGCTATATTCATTGTGTTTGTATCAGTAGTTGCCTGGGAACAATGTCCCTAAAAATTTTGTCTTTGACACTCCTTATCTCCTCTCTTGGTTTTTGCTAATATTGTGAGTGGAGTTAGAAAAGAAAGGAGTTAATCAAAATCTAAATTCTAAGAAAACTTGAAAAAATACATTAAAATAATAGTATTCAAAAGTTATATTGATTCTGTAGTCATAGAAGCAGGAAAAAATGTCACAGGAGGGGTTTGGTAAGGAGGAAAAACTTTTCCTGAAAGGGAAATTAATATAATGCCATGACACTGTGGGGCATAACTAAATCATGAAGGGAAATACACATTGGAATTGCAGAAGGATTTCAGAAGCTGTAACAGCATACAACTCAGGCTGCCTAGCAAGGAAATTATTATCCCTCTTCTAAACTGTTACTTGTAATACATGTATGCAACCATTCAGTTGATTCTAAAATGCTAATGAAGTTACAGGATTGAGGAGAAGTGTGGTGGAAGTGTATCAGTCTTCCCTTGTGTGCTTCAAGTTCCCGTAATTACCAAGTAATAAAATCGTCAAGGGCTGGGGACACTGAGCACATCATATTTTCCCAGCACCTCTCATAGTCATTGTGTATGCCAGACGTTTCATGGTACAATCATACCAGAAAAGCTGAAAGTAGGGAGGAATTGCGTAGTGTTACTTATTTAAACAGAGTCTGCATGAATTCTACTGTGGACTTGTACGTATAAATATTTTTCTTTTCATTTTTGAAAGACAGCTAAAAGTTTCATTATTTGTGTTTGCAGTGTTGTGGTGTTTTGCTTGCACATTCAGCACATTGAGATTGAGGACAAAAAGAACAGTTCTTCAAGTCAAAAGGCTTGAGTTTCTGTCTTGCTGTTGACTGGTGGTGGATGTAAGAGTATGATGCTGAGATTCAAAGGCAGCTAGTTTCACGATTACCTGGTTTTCTGACCCTGTTGTTCTTTTTGCTGGTACTGCATGTATCTGACCTGAGTCTGTGGTGGCCTGTTTGTGTACTAAATCTGCAGAAAAATAAGTTTAAATAGGTTGGGCTTTTGCCAGTTCAACGTGCAAAACTGTTAAATTGAAGTTCAAGTGAGTGCTAGTGCTAATCTGTAAGATCAGGACAGAATAGACAGTTGAAGGAAAATTGGAGACAGTGACTGTAGCTGTCAAAAATTACATTACCTTAGGTTTTTAAAGAACACAAGGCTGAAAAATGAGACATTTATGTCAAGTACTGCTCTTTATGCTTGCTCCAGTTGAGACTTTTTGATTATAATTTGATCAAATTATTCACAAGTTATGCCATATAATACAAAGCCAAAACTTAAGACATAGAGTGAACAGGCTTGTCTTTTTACTGATGCAGGACTTTATTGGTTCTAGCAAATCATAAATATATACAGTCTGTAGCAACACTGTTTTTACATAAGAGTCCTACTTTTGATACAGATGTGGACAGGGGTTAATTATGACTTAGTTAGGCTTTTAGGATAGCTTTTACCATTCTTATCTAATAGGTATTTCTATTAAAAGGTTAAAGGACCTTACATTCCTGCAGTGCAGTGCTTGGATCAGCATTGTTACACTTGCATATTGCTGAATATTCATGACTGCAGTTGGTATGCATATGTATGTGAAAAGGAAGAAAGTTGGAATAAAATCTGGGCTGTGACTGTGTTTCATAAATGGTAAGCATAAAGTGTTTAATGCAAAATTGCAGGGTTCTGTCATCTGTGGTAAATTGTATCAGAGTATATAGAGCAGGTGTTGCTCCTGAATCTCTTGTATGTATCTTCTCAATCTTCATCCTGGCATCTCCATATTTATCTGGTGATCCATTCATATGAATGACACAGGTTGGAGCAGAACAGAGACACAGAGCTGTGAAATGAGAATTTAAGTTAGATGACTTTTTGTTTGTTTTTTAGGTAGTTTTGAATGGAAGAAATGTGAGGAGGAGCATGGAAAAGATGCATAAAATTGGGATTGACACTGTGCTTGACAAATAAGGGGATGTGAGATACAGTGCCCTTACAACAATGAAATGCAGATGTTAACATATATCATGAGGTGTAAGACCAACTTTTCAGAAAAGCAACATAACCAGCAAAGGAAGAGTTATGGCTATAACTGCCCTCACTGGAAGAGTTACGGCTATAGCTGCCCTCAGTGTGCTCACAACTGTGCATTCATGTTCTGTCATTGGACTGTTCTGAAATGGAGCTGCATAGCTCTGCCACCAGGTGACATTTCACCTGCTTTACACAAAAGATGGCACATTTACTAAGCCTTGTGTTTTTTTCACTGCTGCACATACATTGCAGTGTTACTTAGCTGTCCTTTTACTAGAACCTCATATCCTTATCACACCCAAAATCTCTTCAAGTACAAGAGTCTCTCGGTCATCTGTTGATCACATCAGCAGGTGAGACCTACATTATTAACTTAATTCTTAACTTTGCTTAGCTTTTACACCTCCTGATACTGGTTTAGTCACGGATGTTGCCCCTTCCTTACAAAGGGCTGTTTCTTCCCCGCTAACCATCACAGTTGCCACTCTGTTCAACTACTTTAACCAAACCGCTCTTCACCATTTTAGTTCATCAACAGTAAAGGTAAGGCACTTTTCCAAATAATTGCTATTATCTAGTTCCAAGAGAAAAGTCTGTTGTGTACAAGACACATACATTGCTCAGCATCTAGATCAAGGGATTTTTAACCATGTTTTTTGGAAGTCTTCAAGTTACAATGCAGCTTTTTTTTTTGCACTTTCAGGTTTTTATCACTGAATGCTTTAAAAGGAACAACAGCTAGATTTCATTTAGTGTAACAGAGGATGAGAATTTATAAGTGAAACTGACATGTCCCTTTAGAGATGAATTTGTAATTTGATGTACTAAGGAGCAGGATGACAAAAGAGGAAATAAGATGAGGGAGGAAGAGAAAAAGGATATGGGATTAAGAATAATAGTGATGGAACATTAGCTTGTTATGTTTATCTTCCTGTTTATTCCCATAAATGAAGATTGGGGTTTATCAAAAAAGTTGGTAGGATGATGCTGTCCCTGGCTTCTATGCTACGAGGAATACAAATGTACTTTGAGGTTTTATAGCCTTGAATTTAGCATTGCAAATTTTAAAAGGTAGTATTTTAGATATTAGTTATGAGGTAACTATCAGATCTGGTTGTCTGGATCTAATAATCTCTCTTTCAAGAGTGCTGACTGATGACAAATTTATCTGAAGTCAGTAGAATCTTGTAGCATTCAGAATATCTTAAGGAGTGGCCAGTAATAGTCTTGGTTGCTAGCATTCATCGATGGGATGTGTTACACTGATGTGGGATTTTCAGTTTCCATCAAACACTGTCAGAAATGACTGATTTACAGCTTCTAACAGTGCAGCACTTTCCTGCTTCTCTTCATTACTGTTGTATCAATTCTGGCTCTTCTGAGCTGGTTTTGATTTTGTAACTTGAAGCCCTAATATTTTGATTCTGGCAGGTAGTTTATGGAAGATAAATCAATGAACTATCGTTAATGTTTCCTTGCTGTCTCCAGGCATTCAACAGTATCTAATCTCTTGTATCTCACTCATGTTTTGAAATCTAAGTTTACTGAGTTAAAATTGGAAAAGCAGCTTGTGATTTGAATGTGTCTTTTTCTTGTGCTTGGTCTTTGAACCTTAAATGTAACTGTAGCATTTTTAACCTCCATAATAAAATTTTTAATTTTATCTATGGGAATTGTTTGTTACATAGTCATTCAGTGTTTTCCTTGAATTTGTCTGTTTTGGCAAATAATCCTTTCTCCCAGGAATATAAGAAATAAATAATAGTTTCTGTGATTGCAGTGTGTTACTGACTTTTCAATTAGTGTTAGTAGTTATTCCAAACAGTTAAAGAATCAATTTATGTTCTTTAGAAAATGATAGGTATTTGTCTGAAGTATATAGAAATCCAGACAGTAATACAAAATCAATCTTTTTTAAGGTTATTTGAGGTAATGATATAGTGATAAGTTAATTTTACAGTGATTAAGAGACAACACAGTTGGGGCTCCCAATTAGACTTTGATCTGAGGATATTTCTCTCTGCACTTGATAAGCAAGAAAGAGATGAGATTTAATGGTGAGACATGAGGCTTTGAGCAGCTGGGGTCCATGTTCTGTGTTACGAGAGTTAGTGTAAAGGGAGATTTTAAAGTTAACTGAATACGTATCGTTTGATTTCTCATCTTTAAAATTTATTGATTTTAAATTGACATCTCAAATATCCTCTGCTGTTGAAAGTATCCAAAAAGAACAATTAAATGATAAATTTTCACAAAGAAAAATATAGAACACTCCACATTAAAAAAAACCTCCGTATTCTTGTGATGGGTGGAAAGGTAGTTTTCATTGCTATCTGTTGATACCCTAACTTTACGAACATCAAAGGAGGGATAGTAAAGCAAGGCTGTGGCTTGCTTGCTTGCTCTCACACACACCCAGTATGACAATGCACAATACCAAGTGTATTGTTGCTCCTGAAGGAAAAAGGGGCTGTGTGTTAGTGTTATCTCCAGAGAGGAGATGATTTCTAGCATACCCGCTCTACATCCTGCTTCCCCATGCTTGCCCCATTGATCTCAATGGTGGGACTTGGCAGAGTCTAGTCTTGAAAAGGCTGAAAAATTGTTACCTTTAATGTATATCCCGTTATTTCTTTGTGTTGAAATACTTCATAATAATAAAATAAAATAGTGATAATGAATGTTAAGAGAGACTTTATATCAGGAATTTTTCTATGGCCTGGAAATTAAAAGAGTTGTCCAGGCAGAAGTAATACAACATGATTAGCGATGAATGTAAAGGAATAGCATAGGAATGTAAGAATAAAATTGATGACTCTGAGGAACAAAATAAGTTTCAATTTACAAAGCACAAGAAAAGAATCAATGAAAGGGTCCAAAACTCTGAGTAAGAGGAGGCATGAAGGGATAAGTCCATTACCTAGATCTGTTATTAAATAAGAAAGGAGAACAAGGAAAATACTTTCAAAGACTGATTCTTCCCTTCATACTTTGTAAAAGAGATATATTGTGACCTGCTACTTTCATAAAATTAATCTTAGATAGGAAATAAGAGTGGAACCAAAGCACAGAAAGAATAGCCTAAGGAATCTTAATATAGATGTGCTCAAGTGGCAAATCCTAATAAAATTCATCCTAGAATGATTGAGGAATTAGGCAGTGCTGATTTTATTTATTTATTTAATATCCCAGAGGGTGGAAATAGCCAGCAAAATGGGTTTGTGTGTATCTGGTTTTGTGCCTCTTTATTCTTCTATTAAGAGAATTATTGAAACTGTCAGTTTTGATTCCAAGTAAAGGTTCAGGAGTAAATAGTTTAGCAATTAATTTGTATCTAACAGTGTGTAGAAGAGAAATGGTAAAACAGCCAGTATGGTTTGGTGAGACCTGTTTGTAAGAAACCTCAATATTTTTCTCTTCTAAATAAGAATAACAAGTTTAGTAAGAGGAAAAGTTTAGGTACAATGCAGCTTTATTTTAATAAAGTCATTTTCCCTACATGAGCAAACTAGGGAAATGTAATATCAATATTGTCTCCATTAGATGTTGATGTTATCAGCATCAAGTTGAAAGATTGCCTTTATAGAGTAATTATCTGTAGTACCCTGTCAAGATGAAAAGGCATTAGTGAGTTGGATGATGGAAGAGAACACATACTTAGGAAAGTTACTGATGATACAAGCTGGAGAGAGGTTGAAAGTTTAGGGTTTTCTTTTTTCCATTGTTTTAAACATAAGGTCTGAATTCAAAATACTCTTGATGAGTTTGGAAAGTGTAAACTCAGCATGAAAACAATGCAGGCATTTAACATGACAAACTCAAAATATATTAATCCAAAACAGGAAATAATTATACAGATAGAAAAATGAGAGAAAAAGGCATGAAAATGTAGTAGATCTCAGGGTGAATTGCTTCTGGGAGAAAAGTTGTTTTGTTGTGGATTTTACTTGGGTTTTTGATTTGGATTGTTTTTTCTAGATCATACCAGGCATGTTGTAGGAAAGCAGATATTGTCTACTTTGGCAAATCTTCTGTGGGTAATTGGTCCTCCCACATGCCTTGCTGTTTTTTGCTCTTGAGAAGGTGCAGCAAAATGGAAATTCTTTTTCATTGTTCTTGATTTCTGCTATGGAATGAAAACTTTCCTGCTTTTTACTAAACATGTTTTATACTGAATATGAGAAAAAGAGTCTTTGTAATTATTAGGGCCATAAAACACTGCAACAGACTCCTTAGAAAAACTGTGGAATTAGCTTTCTTGGTAGACACATGTCAATATGTTCTTGAGCCTGTGTTCGTACTGCATTAGGCTTTGGTGGTCTCTTGTGGTCCATTCCATCTCTCTGTAAGTACAGTGTTAGACTATGTGTTTTGTCTACACAGAAGAGATTGTAAAAGAATTAAATCACAAACTCAGTGATGTTAGTGGATGTGCTACTTAGGCATCCTAAATGTAATTTTAAGTTCACAGAATGAACGAGGTTGGAAAAGACCTTTGAGCATCAAGTCCAACCTATGACCTAACACTACCTCATCAACTAAACCATGGCGCTGAGTACCACGTCCAGTCTTTTTTTTAAACACCTCTAGGGATGGTGACTCCACCATCTCCCTGGGCAGATGATGCTCAATCTCTCTTTCAGTGAATAATTTTTTCTTCATGTCTAACCTAAACTTCCCTTGGCACAGCTTAAGACTGTGTCCTCTCAGTCTGCCACTGGTTGCCTGGGGGAGGAGACTGACCCCAACCTGGCTACAACCATCTTTCAGGCAGTTGTAGAGAGTGATAAGGTCACCCTGAGTCTCCTTTTCTCCAGGCTAAACACCCCCACCTCCCTCAGTCGTTCCTCACAGGGTTTGTGTTCCCAGCCCCTCACCAGCCTCGTTCCTCTCCTCTGGATGTGCTCAAGTGTCTTAATGTCCTTCCCAAACTGAAGGGCCCAGAGCTGGACACAGCACTCATGGTGCAGCCTCACCAGTGCTGAGTACAGGGGAGGAATGACCTCCCTGCTCCTGCTGGCCATGCTACAGGCTGGGATGCCCTTGGCCTTCTTGGCCTCCTGAGCACACTGCTGGCTCATGTTCAGTCGGCTGTCAACCAGCACCCCCAGCCTGGGCACTGTCCAGCCATTCTGTCCCCTGTCTGTAGCTTTGCAGGGGATTTTTGTCACCAAAGAGCAGGACTGAGCACTTGGACTTGTTAAACTTCATGTTGTCAGACTTGGCCATCTATCCAGCCTGTCCAGGTCCCTTTGCAGAGCTCTCCTACCCTCCAGAAGATCGACACATGGTCCCAGCTTGGTGTCATCTGCAAATTTACTGACGGTGGACTCAATCCCCTCATTCAGATCATCAGTGATGATATTAAACAGGACTGGCCCCAGCACTGGTCCCTGGGGGACACCACTAGTGACTGGCTGCCAGCCATTAGGAACAAATTCTGATTTTTAATTTAATAAATATGTTTTTATTTTGCTTCTCGAAAAGTGATTTGACAGATCATACTTAAAATTATTTTAAGGCTTCTGCATATATGTCTATTTGTCATTAAATGATTATGCTAGAAAAGCAGGGAATGCAATTGCAGTAGCTCTGAGATAGAAACCCCTTGATTACTCATCCACAGTAGAAAAGCCCTGTGGAAAAAATGGCACCCAAGAGATTACTTGGATTTGTATATTTCTTCAGGCAAAGTTTACAGACCTGTAAATTTAAATGTAGAATTTTTGTGGGCAGAATGCATTGACAAATATGCCTGATGGTAATACATCTCCTACTGATAGTCCCAGAACAGGTCAATAATAATGCTTATATTGATAGCAGCAATGTAGGAGATGTTACTTGGTATTATAGCTAAAATCCATGTTATCCCCTTAATTATAATTACATTAATATTGACAGGCTGTTGACAATACTCACATTACTATTGATAGATTTCTGTCAATAACGTGTTTCCAAATAAAATATATTAATTCATAATTTCTGCATTGCTCAATAACGGCACAAATATATACAAGAAGAAATTCCTTTTCCCCTAGTGATATACAGTAATTTTTTTTTTGGTACTGTACAAGTGGGGTTGTTTATTTGTTTGGTAAAAAAAGACAAAACAAACAAAATACAGGTTATTTAAGAAAGGAACATTTTAGGCGTTTTCGGTTGTTTTTTTTCTGGCAGGCAATTTTTTTTTTTTCCTGTGCAATATCTTTGACAGTATAAAGGGAGAACCTTACAAGTACCAGTCTTAACTACTTAAAGAGTATTTGTGTAAGAGGTTCATCACATATCGAGTTTGTTTTATATCTGAATGCTGATGCCTGCCTCTTTCATTTCTGGGTCTATGGTTTTGGGTTCTTATGTTTTAAAAGTGACTTAAAATATAGGGTGTGGCTTTGTCTAGTTTTAAGCTACTATAATTCCCATTTATTTCTACTGTGATACTGCTGTGTGCAAAAACAGTATAAAGTGAAAACCAACGAATTTCTAAAAGGACTTTGTATAGAAGTAATTTTTAAAGGGAAATTTCCTACCATAGCAAAATTGAGATAAAAACTTAGGGCTCTTCTCTCAAAGAAACAGTTGCTCTTATTCAGATCATTAGGACATTTGAAGACAATTTCATAGGACAATGCAGATTTCAAACTGTCCCTTTTAATATTTGTCTATGGGAAATAAATATCTTCCCTTTAAGTGCAATAAAACCTTAGATCAATTCATAAGAAAGCAGAGTGGATAGTAGAACACTAAGCACACAGAAATGTGCTTACACATTAAAATCAGAAGTGTATGGATATAATCTTTAGGTAATTTGCTGGGTCCAGTTAACAGCCATAGCCTATGGCAAGCTTTAAATGTTCTTAGCAGGAAAGAACTTCAGAGCAATGCCCAGATTTATTGCTTGAATTGAGAACACTTAATTTTTCATCAAAAATAAAGCTTTTTTTTTCTTTCTTTTAGCATAAAGAAAAAGCTTTAATTATGTTACAAGCATAATTTAAAAGATAGCATCCTTATTGTTGTTTGCTGTTCTTCCTTTTCTGTATAGTCTGCCTAAACGTGACTAAAAGTTCAATCATTTTGATAGCTGGTAGTTCAGGAAGAGACATTAAACATGACACCATTAAACAGTATATATGGTGTTGATTCTGATTTTTTAAAAAGAAGACTTGTTGGATTTGGCAAAATTTCAAAGGTTAACGAACAGTAGTTTTGCTGTTCGGGCGTGTTGTCTCAAAAGTGGTTCCCATTTTCTGTATACAAAGTTCCAGTGCACTCTGACAGATTCAATGAAATTATTTCCTTCAGATACAGTTCTGTGTAGGATGATGGACATGAAAAAAAAATATCAATTAGATTGTGCAGTGAGGCAATGGGAAGGTCAAGCTCCAAGCCCCAGAGAAGATTTTAGTCTGCTGTCCTGTGAAAATTTGGAATAAATTAATTGTTAAAACAGGTAGGTTCAGGCATAATTTGGTCAAGTTTCAAGAATTTCTGGGGATGAAGATTTCAGTCTTGGTAGACAAAATGTTCCAGCTTCCTTGTCTCCAATTGGAATTTCTCATGTAGTGACTTACAGTCACACAGTTGCCTCTCTTTATTTCATTACATCTCAGAGAAAACTTTGGCTTAATATTCTCTGCAACCCTTAGGAAGTAGAAGATTATTCATAGACCACTTCTTAGCTGCCTTATCCTTCAAGTAGAACAATCTGAGTTCCTTCAAGCTCTTCTCATATATCAGGACCTGGGGTTCCCTGATGGTATTAGTTACAGGACTCTTTTCAGTTTGTTGACATTTCTTTTGTACTATTCATAGAAAAGAGGCTAAACTGGACTTAGAATCTCAGGTGTTGACTCACCAATGCCAAGTGGAGGGTAACAAGCACATTTTTCAGTCTGCTGGCTATACATATTCTAATGTGCTGCAAAGATGCTCTGGTGGCTTGTGTTCAGTGTGCTGCCTGTCCCCACAGGCTCTTTTTCGAAGCAGGTATGCAGTCACAGAGGCTCCCAACCTATGTGTATTTCATGATCCATCATAATCCTGTGGATTTTACACATTTTCCTTTGTCTTCAGAAAATTCCTGATGACCCATTCTTCACTTGCTCAGGTTTCTTTAGATAATATAGCTATAATGAGAGAAAAAAATCTGTAAATATTTAATCTACCTTATTTATGAGAAACCTACAATAGAAATTGCTCATAGCACCTGCAGTAATGAAAAACAGTTGGAAAAAATGGTTGAACTGATGTTGGAAAATAGTCTTAGTAGATGGATCAAGGAAGTTGTTTGATAAGATGTCCCTTTTGAGTAACTAGCATTTTTAAAGGAGGTTTTGTGTGTTGGGAGCTATATAGAACACTGAATCAAGTAGAACAAAGTAAAATGAGTAGAAGAGAAAGAAGACATTAGACTTTTAGGGGTTATGAGTGAATAACCTGGGTTATGAGTGAGTAACCAGTGACAGGTTCCAGAACAGGTGGTTATCAAAGGCTCTGGTTCCTAAAATGGTAGTGGAATGAAAAGATGAGGGATAGGAGGGTGGATGGTTATTGGTGCTGGCGTTTTTGAAGTGATGCAGCAAAATCCAGTAGGGGTTGACTTGACCCTTTAATCATAAATTAGAGGAGGGAAGTTACTTGGATCATACTGGAAAATGTTTCCTGTGCTTTGGTTTCTGCTGCAGAAAAGACTTAAGTGTGAGGGAGACAGACTTGGGTATATAGCCTTTGTATCCTGGTTTTTCCAGCTGGTGTGGGTTCATGCAATGACCCCTATAGCTGTTTGCCCAGAGGAGGTGGCCTTATACTACCTTCAGCCATGTTTTGCCTGCTAATAAGGAAGGAGGAGTTTAAAAAAGGTGATTGGAGCTTTTGTATGCTCTACCCATGTAGCAGCCTTAGTTAATTGGAAACTAGTATTATACGCCCTACACTAAGGACAAAGTCATATTTTCTTGCAGTGATAACTAATTATAAATATGGAAAACAGTAGGAAAGCTACAGATGATGTTTTATATTGTGTTTTAAAACTTCTAGGGTGTTCGTTTTCAGCAAACATCATTGCTTGTTTGAAGGATTTTTTTTTTTTCCCATATTCTTAGCATCATTAGCAACCATTGCTACCAAGAGCCTCTACAGCATCTTTTACTCACAGTAATCTTGTATGGTTATTTTTCTCTTATAAATAAGAATTTGAGGCACTACCTCCTATGCTTTCTCCAGAAGGCTGTGTACTCCTTGCAGGTCTGTTATGCAAAGAATCTGGTTTAGAAAGTGAAACATGTTGCATACTGTCTGAAAGTACTTCTGAATCACTTTGGGGTTTAATCTGTTGACAAAGGGAAGCAAAAATTGGTTACCCCACAATTTTGCATTGAGGTGTTACCTGTATTTTGCTTTGGCAATTTACTGCATTTATTTCTCAGCCAGACTTCCAGATGCAACAACATTTAAAAGAAGCCATTTAATTTTTTTTTTTTTTTCTCTGATGCTTGAGCAAGAGAAGTATACATTTGTTGACGTTGCTATTGTACATTAATCATCTTGCCTGGAAATGTTATATGACAAGTAGCACAATGCCACACCTGTCAAAAACACTCTAGAAAATATATGCAGACGTCAGTGAAGTACTGTATAATAATTTATGTCTAAACGCTGAATAGTTCTTAAATCTCATGATTTTTCTCTAAACAACTCACTGCCTTTATTGAGAAAATTTTATTCCTTCCCACCTTAATTTCCATCCATATCTTTATGTAATTCCTAAATTTGTCTGTATTTCTACG
>VYZP01013043.1:4157-28487 GCA_013400635.1 Hypocryptadius cinnamomeus
ATCAGGGGTTAATTCTCCAATTACAGCTTCAGGTAATGAAAAAATATTCCTCCAGTTTTCCCCACCTGATTCACTTTTGTTCATACTTTTTGGGGCTGAGGCTGCGAGGGTGACCTTGGTTCTCAGGCCTGGTAGGATTGTTTTGTTTGACCAAAATGTGACAAGAGCTTCCTAATACTCTATATGGAGTTCAGAGTTATACACTAATGCAGTACAGGATCTGAGAAACATAAAAGCTAAAATCTTAAGGAGTCACAATGATGTTAAATCTTGACAAAGACTCGAGCTCCTCTTGTTTGTTCCTCATGCTGCATGCACCAGTGTAGAAACTGAAGAGCTGATTGAAGTGGCGCCTCTTGTGAAGCTCATTTTTTCCCTACTCAAATAACAGTACCTTTTTTTTATTGTATACGAATACATATTTCATTTGTGTGTCATTTTCCTGCAGTGTTATTCACTACTATAAATTCAAAAAGGACTAGATGTGCGCATAATTTGCACACTCTTTACAGGCTTTCTGAAGTACAGATAGCATATATTCTGGAAATTGCCCACTATCTCATTTCTTATGCTTTTTCTAGATTATTGACAGTAATGAACACCTGACCTTTGGGCACATAGTTTATCTTTCTACAAACACTATTTTTAAACTCTCAGGATCTTTTCATTGCAGGAGCATGATGTCAAAGAGAAGCAAAAAAATTATAAAATTCTCTTCATCGGTATGTAATGTAGTTTCTAAACTAGTTCTTCTTTGCGTTTTTTGTTGATGGAATTTTTATTTAATAAAAATTTAAATGGCTCTACTTCTGTGTTAGATATTTCTGTGCCACAGCTGAACATTAGTCCTAAGTCAGAGGTANGCTAACACGATCAAAGAAAACACAGTATGGGATATACAAGTCAATCTAATTTATCTCAACCAACATATTGTCGCAGGGCAAACATGATTAGGTATTTGGAAGTACCATATATTGATGAAAAAGGAAGACTCAGGGTCCTGTAGGTATTCAGATCCAAAGGAAAAAGTTCAGTAATTAGGTTATCTACCTTGATTTGAACTAATTAAACCTCAATCTCCATTTCTTTCTATCCCACTGCATTTTTCCATTCTCTTCCTTTGTTATCCAGGATTGCTCCTATTGCCTGCCACCTTCTTGATAATGGACCAACCATCTGACTATATATAAGTCCTGTCTCAAAGCAGTTGCTGCTTCTAATTCTCCAATGACCCATCCTCATTTCTCAGTAAAGAAAACCTCATTTTACCTACCCATCACACGTTCATGTTACTCACATATCTGACAAGTGAAATATTCTCTTAGAGGTACATAATGTCCTCAATTTTTCTGTTCCTGGCACTATTTTAATGAAAACCGGTCAGAGTTATTCTGTTCATGACCTCCACATGTAAAATGAGCTTTGCTGTGATTGACTGTGTCTGAGGAACTGAGCAGTGTCAGCCAATGTATGAGGCCCATGAGACAAGCACATATGCTGTGCATGCCCACTCAAGCCTTGTAGTTATCACTCATGACATATTGGCCAAAAAATAAGAGAATCCTGACCTCTTTTCTATCTCCTTATGATTGCTGCCAGCTCTCTAAAAGCCAACAGCCTGCTGCTGAAGTCTGCTGTGGACTTGCAGACTTGTATTGAATGGTGGTGTTATCTGGCCATTCAAGAATTAGACCTCATTCTTTGCCCAGAGTATTAAGATAAAATGGAACCAGCTAATAGATACTGCAGGCAAAGAAATGCTGAGATGGCAGAAGATTATCAAAAGAAAAAATTGAGCAGGTAGTGTACACATAAAAATGTGTCAGAGCCATGAAATCAGTGTTCTGACAGATGATTTGAACTTCACTTGCCCTGCGTCTCATCAGAGTATTCAAAAATGAAGAAAGCAAACTAGAATATTTCAACAGCATAAACAGCTTCCACTCTCAGGACCTGTCTATATTAGAGAATGCATCATTTGAGCAATCTAGATCACAAAAACAATTCTGAAGATGCTTCATACAGAAAGGCATTCTATGCTCCATTAAAATTCTTGCTCGTATTTTATCATTTTAAAACTCAAATGAAATGCTTGAAATAAGCTGCAAGTCAGGTCCTGCAAGTGAGGAAATAAAAATACAAAGCTGCAATAATTCTCTTATTTTCTATATTTTGTTTCAGGAATCTAACATTAACAGCATTAACATTAACAGCAGCAAACTGTTTTATTTCAGTCAATAACTGAAAGGGCTTCCAAAATGCCAGGACCATTGTGCAGTAGAGGGAAAGCCAAAAGGAGATGAGGAGAAAGGAAGGTAAAATGTTATCTCTTACATTTGTGTAAAATTTCTCCATATTCATACATATCAATTACAGTTCTTACAATGTTCTTAGTTCCAGATATATATTCTCACTCTACCTCTGGCGATATTTTCCTTACATATCTTTCTAAAAATTAGCAAAAAATACAGAATTCATGGAAGATTATAATCTTTTGAACAATCGAATATTGATTTTTCTGCAGGCAAAGGAACAGATCTGTGCTTCGTTTGTTAACCTCAGATGAGCTAAGGACTCTCAAGATGCCTAAATGATGGATTTCCACTGCTGCAGAATCTGTCAGCATTATTATTCCCTCTCTAGGTAAGATTTCTACCTATGGGAGGCTATTGACAGCTGTCACTTGAATATAGGCTACCATAAGCCTATCTCTCTTGTGATCTCTGGATATTCTCCAAGAATCCCTCAGCTGCAACTAAAGATCTGTCTCCTAAACCTCCTTCCTGTGTCCCAGTCATGCCTGAAGAAGCACTGCTCCATTCCTAAGACTCGTTAGATTTTTGCAGCCTTTACTCTTTTCCTGCCAAGAGAATCCTTGGGGTGATATGCAATGAGGAGAATCTTTAAGTTCCAAGTTTTCTAGTTGCATGTTTGAGCTGAGTTTGAAAGTAGAAGTAAAATTGGAAGGTGTCAACAGTAAACCAACCTAAAATGTTGAATTATATTTCAGACAAGAGAAACTACCACAGTTTTGCAGGACAAGCAATGCTACCTGTATAAAAAGTTCTCTGCCAATGTTAACAGTATTTTTATATCCTAATTCTCTTTTTTTGACGCTTTAGAAAATGTAAGAAAATATTCACAGCCACACTGGTAGGGATGAGTGTAATTTTGTATTACAAATCATTATGACTTACCAGACGATCCAACAGTTCATGTTTTGCAGTTCATTGTATGGTCTGTTTATAGGTCTCAGCAAGACCAGAATAAACAAATCAGTTTCTTACATTAGAGTGCCTAATCCTTCCTTCAATATCACCACATAAATTATCCAAAATAAAGCATGAAAGGAATGCAGGAACCTGCTCACTTTCAGAGTAATGCTTTGTAACAGTTATAAGGATTTCACTCCCATTTCATAAATCAGACAACTTCATCGAGGAACATTAAGGAAGACCTTGAACTCAGAGCTGATCAAGGAGAACCTCATCCCAGGTCCTTTTTCTCACCAGGCTTGGTTATATTATTCTGTCAGATCAAGCACAAACCAAGCCAGACCGCAAGGTGGTTGTCTCATGGCTGACATCTGGCTTTTTTTTTTTTTTGGCAGTCCCCTCTGCTGTGTCTGAAATGTTTAGTCTAATGGCTATTTTCTGCACTAATTCTGGCAAAGCCACTGTAATTATGTCTGGGTATGGAGCCAGTATATGTCCCTACCTGGTTCCTGATGGCTGCAACTCAGGCAGCAGCAACATCTCTGCCCCATACAGGCTGCAATCTCTTTCCTCCAGGAGAGCAGGGACAGAGGGACAAAGTCAAAATCTGAGACCTCATTTATCAGTGGGATTTGGTGTCCTATTTAGCTGTTCAAAACTGGTACTGGCAGTGGAACCATATGTGCATAGAGCCAACATTTATGCTTTCTTGTTCTTTTACACATTTTTGTAAATTGTGTCATAATGATTTACCATGCTTCCAAAAAAATAGACACATACTTCACAGAAAACAAGGAACATTTAACACGTCTGACTAATATAAAAGTTCCCTGCTAAGCTACAGAGTTCATTTAACACTCAGAGATAGCTAATAGAAATGGTTCCCATAGGAATGCTTTTGCTATATAATTTGCACATAAAAACTCCTGAGAAATGGCTCATAACTATAATAAAAAAATATTTATGTATTAAATGAAAATCTTGGAAATTTTAAAATCTGTGACTTAATTATCATTGTTGATGTAATCTATTTTTCAGTTCAAGCAAAAATGAGTTTCTTTTTTAGCCTCCAAAATTACTCTACTTTAAATGTATATGACTGTGAATCTACATAACTTATAGTCTGATTTAAAAAATCGGGGTTTTTTCTATATTTTTGCATATGGGAAATAATTTTAAAATAGTATCATGAAAGTGATACATGTTGCATGTAACAGCACTCTTTGTTATACTATTCAGTGTTTTATATCTAAGGATCTTAATATGTAAGTAAAATGTTATCTCAGTTTTACAGGTCAGGAAGTGAACAAAAGGAGGTGAAACAAGCCAATGTCACGATCAAGATTGGAAGTCACAGGCCTTGGACTGTGTGTTAATGATCAAACATTGCTGCATGCGATTTTCATCTCCCAGCTTTCTCGAATCTTTGTAATTGTCTGAAGAAAGAGAAGGTAATATTTGCAACTGAGCACTTTGAATTGCCCAACGCCAGC
Source organism: Hypocryptadius cinnamomeus (assembly GCA_013400635.1). Classification (NCBI taxonomy): domain Eukaryota; kingdom Metazoa; phylum Chordata; class Aves; order Passeriformes; family Zosteropidae; genus Hypocryptadius; species Hypocryptadius cinnamomeus. The sequence goes on from VYZP01013043.1 coordinate 8,866, forward strand.
TACGCGAGGAAAAATATCTAATACAACAATGACAGAACTGCATCTGTCAAGCACAGGTCTGAGCTTGGCCACTTTTCCTTGGTAAATAATAGTACACTGCTAATAGCAATGGCAGCAACTATAACCTTTTCCTTCTGCTCTTGTATCTTTGTGTTCCAAATTTATTAAAATATCGTGGTATGTAAGTACTGTGTTATGCATTATGTTATTATTTTCCTTAAATACTGTTCCCTTGAAAGGTACATTTAAGGGGAAATACTGGACTAAATGCACCCACCTCTACATTTTCCTGTCTGGAATTAAAATGCTCTGGGTTAATGGTGTTATTTAGTTGAGTGTTAGGAAACTGAGAGCAGTGCAAAACAAGAGGGAATTCAGCTGGAGGCAGTAACTAGGAGGCTGTATATCACTGCAGTGTGTCCTGGCTGCAGAGCGGGTGAAGATTAGCACTGTCTGGTGCTCTTCTAGACCATACACATCATTGTGCACTTCGGGGGGAAAAAAATGATCACACCCCTGAAAATGTGTAATTTTGCCTCCCTCTCCACTAGGAAGGTTGTCAGGATCAGTCCTAGAGACCCTGCCCTCACCATCCATCCCTTACTCTTCTCTCCGAGCTGCGGCTCCAAGCCGTGGGAAAAGCAGAGGAATGTGGAATTGATGTGGTGCTGAAGGACGGTGATGGTGCAAGAGGACAGATGCCACGTGGAATCCAGGCAGGGGAGAACCCAGAGCAGCTGAGCTGAGGGGAGCCGGGTGGAGCCAGGCAGAGCTGGGTGGAGCAGGGCTGAGCAGTCCAAGTGGTGGTGCTGGTAGCAGCTTCATGGGATTGAGTCCAGCACCCAAAATGACAGCACAGAGCCAAAACCGAAGGGGACCCAAGCCCTGCACAGCAGAGCAGGGGTGCAGTGTGGCACAGACAATGCAGCTTTTGCAGTCTGTCACTGTTTTCTGTCCTGTTGGGCTCAGGGATGGGAGGAGGCAGCAGAAAGGAGCAGCCTCCACCTTGTCTTTCACCCAGGGGACTACTTGGACACAGCCTGTGGGGAGTCTCTGCCATCTTGTCTTTGTCCCAGCAGTCATGCAGAACTACACTGAGGTGGTAAACACCTTTTGTGCGTAAAGCACCTTCTCTTCTTCTATAGTTTTGCTATTATATTGCTGCTGTTACTGTGCTTTTTTTATTCCACTGGTTTTTTTGCTTTCAGTAAGTTGAAAAAAGGAAAAAATAAGATTAATAAATTTCTAGTACCCTTCCCTTTGCCGCTCATTAAAAAAACCCTGAACAGCAACAACAACAAAAAAAAACACCTAATTCTCCATAGCCAGTATAATTGATAAGAAAATAATTGGACGTAGAAAAAGCATGAGATAAGTTCAAGATGAACATAGACAGGGACAGAACAGTAATGATGGAGTTATGCCAATAAGGCTTTGCTGGGGATGATCATTCATTCTCAGTCAATAATAGAGTGCTACTTCTAGGTGTCAATCAATTGAGAAGCAAAAGTTTCCTGTTTTAGACAAAAATCATGACTGTCAAAGTAACTGAAAAGTCGGTCTCTAGTGTTGTAGTAGTTCAGCCTTGCCACAGAGCCAAGCAGAGCAGTTCTAATCTCACTAAAATTTTTTGAGGCTTCCTTCAAAGCAAAATGCACATTTTCCATTGTTAATTATATGGTAGTTCCTCTTATTCAAGCTGCTTATGGCTTTCCACCTTGTTCTCTGTTATTGTCTTCAGCTGGCAACCATAACCTCTTTATCAGGAACTTTAGTCTCTCTTTGGGATGCTTCATAAATTATGTCTCACCTCTGCCTTCAATAACGATTGATACAACCTCTCTGCATCTTATTGTCACAGGAAAGGATAATTTTTAACATAGAACAAATAGAAGCAGATATGTGCTGTCACAGTCAACTCGGAAACTTTATTCCTATTGACCCATCCCAGCTTTTCTCTGCTGAAAGACTAATTTTTGCATCAGGGTGAAAATGGATTTCTGTGAAAAAACAGCTCTCCCTCTCCATCTCCAACCTCTTTCTTACAGCTCTAGCCCTCTGCAAACAACAGGGAAATAGAAAGACACCTTAAATCATGGAAGGATAAGATTTACAAGATTATGCATCAATTGCCAAAAATTGCTAACCTCTGAATCTATCAATCTATTAGGTTACAATCATAATCTTATCAATTAGGTGCAATCTTGGGGTCTCAACATTGTTTAAGGAAGTACCTCAGACTCAGATAAATTATGGATATTTCCAATAGTAAATGTATGACACATCTTGTTGCCAAAGTCAGTGCTATGAATTTTTTCTTTTATCTGTTTTCACCTATATGTTCTTGAATACAAGGATATGCTGTAGCTTCCTTCTCCCTAAGAGATGTAGAACAAAAAATAATTACTCATAAAAGAGTATTTAGACATATTAACATATGACATAAAGACATATTAACTCATATGTAAGGTGATCAATGAGGAAGAAGTCATGGAAGTGAGTCTGCAAGCGTATTGAATAACTACAGTCCTTTAGAAAACCCACTTTTGCAATTGTTTTTCACATTCTTTTCTTTGTCTCTAACATATCTATACAGCTGGATTCAGAAGGTTTGGAAGGCTGCTCACAGAGAAAAAGATAAGGGCATTCACCTGGGAAAACTGCTGCTCAGCTACAGTGGATAATTGTTATAAAATATTTAAACATGTTCTGACACCTACATAAGTGCTCTAACCCTTGTGCAGGCCTTTTGTTCTTTCATCATGGCCCAATTAATATTCAATTATTTCAATTAGAGTGGAAGACTTTTTACTCCCTTTAGTCAAAGGAAGAAATTAAACCTTTTTTTATGCATTCTGGCTGAGTGTGTTAACCACAGAGAAGATTGCTTACCATAGCCAGTTCCTCAGGCTATGCTGCATAAATAGGATCTGAGGACTACTCCTGGACAATGTTTCAGGTTGAAAATCCCAGTTGGGAAGTATTACTTCTGTCTCTTTGAGGCAGCTGAATTACAAGACCCTGAAATTTGATTTCTTCATCATTTCTTTCTCATTAACTGTCTGGGGATTCCTCTAGAGCCTGGATTTCTAATTAAAGACTGGATTTAAGAGGTGTAGCATGGCTGAGAAGAAAATTATTTAACTCTGGGTGCTTTCTTGCCCACAGCTTTCATGGACCTCCTCTTTGGTGTGATAATGGTTTCCTGGGAGTGAGATCTGGACCCTTCATCTCCAAGGGAGCACCCCTGGCTGCACATGTGGCATGCATGAGCCAGTGGGTGCCATGATTCCTCCAGCCCATCAGAAATTTTCTGCCTCATATGTCAGCCCAGTTGAGCAAATGTGGAGAAAAGGCCTCTCAACACAATTTCTTACACTGAGATCCTATTCTAAGCACTCCCCATTGAGGATGTTGGCATGACAAGTGTAGAGTAAAAAAGGAGTATTGACAAGACTTTGTGGAAATCCAGCACAGACCAGTCTTCAAATGCAATTTGTGTCCTACTGCTACAAGCACATGAAGGAAAGTAGTTTGAGGAAGAAGAAATGGCCCAGAGGTGTGAGGGCAGCCAAGACAGACAAACACTGATAGATCTGTTCCTGCTCTTCCCACCGCAGTGGTCTCCTGCACAAATGAATAGCAGCACACACATACATGTCTAGGTCATCAAAAACTTTCTAAAACTCTAAGGTGTGCAAATACATGGCAGTAGAAGTAGTAGAAGTCTTGGGTAATGAGTGCATCAGAGAGACCGGCTTGTCACACAGCATAGGACAGTGACTAAACAGGGGGTGTCCTTAGGCATTCAGGCTAGCACTCAGCTTAGGTATGGCATAGATAGTCAGCAGATGAATTAATGATCTATCCTGTGGATGGAAAAATAAATTATTCCACAATAAAATTGTCATCATGTAACAGAGGCAGGCATAAATTGAAATGAAAGAAACAGAAATAAAGGGGAAATAAGAAAGAAAGCATGTTACATGATTTATACATGTGCTGTAAAAAGTGAGAGGTCAAAGACTAAAGGCATAGGTTACCATTTCTCCTTTCAGTAATTTCCCAGAACTTTATTTTGAAATTCTATATATGTAAACTAGCTTTTGTAATAAAAACACTTGGTAACTCTGTTTTCTAAATAACAGCATATAATGCACTCTGCACTGAAGACAAAATGTGAACATGGCATATGTTCAAATTTTAGTGGAATTTGAAACACGCAAGAACATGAGAAACCTGATAAAGATTACATAGACTATACATTACAGACAAAACATTTTATGTCTCTGTCTATTAGCAAACATGTTACTACACATATTGTTGGTTTTCAGATTTCTTTTGATTAACACTGTAAAATTTGCATCTCTTTAACCAGTTATATTGAAAAGATCAGAGCAACTGGATTCAGGCCCTGTATTGGATTTCTTTAGTCTTATTTTCATTTTTGTAACTAGACAAACTTGATACATAGGTGCATTTGCCATGAAAGAGGTTTTTCCATTGTATGGTAATAGAAGCTGTCAGTTTTTAGGGTAAGTCCCTTTATCTCTCAATCTTCACTTCAACATTTCCTGTAATGAATGGAAGTGAATTGTTATTACCTGACACTGTTTGACAAGAAAGTACAAAGGTGAATTACTGAAACACCATTCAAAGCATCCCATTTCTTCAACTTTACTACACACCACTGATTTATTTTTCTGTACCCCTCACTGCCATTATCTGATTGTTGGAGTAGAAAAATGAGAACTGACAAGTTTTATGGAGTATTTTAAAACTGAATATTTTCATGGAGTATTTTAAAATATGAAGTGGAAGAACAGCAGAAAGAAATGTCATAATTTGTTTATGTAATGAAGACTGGTGGTAACCAGGATAGACCAAGACTCCATTTCCCTCCTGTGACTCATGCAAGCATAGTGGAGGTGACCTAAAATTTACTGGTTCTCCTGCAGTTTAAAACAAAAGCAATTGTCCAAAGGCTGACAGCACTGTTCAAAGGCTGAGATACAATACATGTGAGAGGGGCCATAAATATCACAGTCACTTAGAGAGGAGATCTGAACTGAGGTGAGGAGGTGCTTCTGTTTAGATGAACTCTCATATACATCAACAACAGAGGCAGACACTATGCTTGTCCTTCTTCAGTATCTTTCTCCAGACCCTTTCCCTGGAGAGCATGAAGTCACCCAGTCTCTTATTAAGTTCCTGCAAAGTGTTATAGCCCTGTGAAGTAGTCAGAGTATTTTTTCAAGCTTCCTTGCATGTGTATATTCACAATATAGGGATGAAAGGTCCTAGTTTGCCTAGGTTTTCAGGATGAGAGGATGTAAGGACTCAGAATAAACAGAGACAGAGACAAGATCTAAGAAAATTATTAAATCATGTAAAGCAAGTAATCACTAGGATAAGATGCGCATTTCTTAAATATGAGATGCTTACAGAAAACCTCATACCTCAAACTGAGTGGTATGAAAATCGGCAGAAACTTTACTAAAACTGCTCAGAAGAAATTTTTTTACCATGGGTACTTTAGAAGGAAGGACCCCTAATCAGAACACAAACTCTTAAAAAAAATGAAAAAGCTGCAGTTTAATAAATTATAGAAAGGTTTAACAACTGAGTCACTACCAATACAGATCAAATGGATACTGTCAAAAGATATAGCTAATATAAGCCAATGCTGAAAAGAAGAGCACTTTTTTCATGGTGAAGCTTTAGATAATAGCTTATTCTTCAGTTCTGTTCATCTCCCACGTCTATTCTTGGTTTTAATCTAGCTTAGAAGGACTTGAAGCTTTCTCATTCTAAGGAAGACAAGTATGTGCATTGCTATAAACTGAGAATCAAAGAGCAGTATAAAGGTGAGAGGTAGGGAAAAATGTATTTTTTGGCAGACAGTCATCATCAATGAAACAGGTCTAGCAGGAGAAATCCAGATATATGGGAGGAACTGTTTTCTTAGCATACTAATCAGTTGGTTTCATGATTCAGTTTTTTAACAGCAACAGTTTATCAAATTTTAAATAATCAGGCATAAAATAATGTTTGAGTCTACAGCAAGGGCAGTTAAGACTCACAGGGATCATGAAAGTAATGTCCTTGAAGAAACAGGAATATCATTGGTGGAGGGTATATGCTTATTTGAAAAACTAACAAGACCAAAGGACACTGTGAACTTAGTCCTAGGAATCAAGCCAGGTAAAATAAGTAATATTAAATCTGGCTGAAATTCAGAATCTGATCTGAATTATCAAACTAAAAGTCCTCTGGAGTGTTTAATGGAAGGTGTCATTTATAAGACATTTTAAAAGCAGGCTCATGTGAAGTTGGTTCAGAGGTTTGGACACAAAAATCTTGAAAGCATGTGAAACTTTTCAAAACCAAGGGTTGGTTCTCCTACATTTCCTACAAAATTCACAGCTGGTTAATAAATTACAGAAATTCCATGTAGCTCTGATCCATGGCAGGTCATACCATCCACCAAACTACTCTTCTGCATATCATGCACAGAAAAATATTGTTTAAAAGTATTCCATCACATGAAATGGTGAAAAATAAAGAATGGAAAAAACACAGGAAAGTGTCTGTCACTGTACAAAGCAAAGAATTTAATGGATCAGTTTACAGACTCCCATGCAGTGTATTAACAATCTGACACTGAGAAAATGGGCTGGATAAGATATAAGCATTTTCCTGTTTGTGTTGAATAGGTGTCTTAAAAGTTTTTTGAGTTCTTGGTGTTGTAAAACTGATTTTGAAATGTTTATGTGCAACTTTGCATATGAAACATGTTTTTTAATAGCCCCTGCATATGAATGTTATTGGCAGCTGGCTGCTTTGGTCCTGTATCTGCACCATGGTCTCTTGCAAATTTATTTCTCTCTTTTTCTCTTCTAAGCTTCTGAAAAATTAGTCACCTATTAAAATGGAGTTTGGAAGAGTACCTTATTTTTGCACAGTGCTTCTTCTGTGGTTATTTAAACAATAAAAACTCTTAAAAAAAAAGATAAGTAGTTATAGAAATGTGAATCATAGCAAAATTTATTTTCATAAAGACAGGAAACTATTAAGATATTGATTTTAAAACTTGTACTTGTGACGTCTGTCCAATTAATCACTTAGAAAGATATTGCCAACCATGTTTTGGAAGCTAAATACAGACAAGGTATGCAAGTATGATAGTATGTGATGAAAATAAATGGTTTTTTACAATTGTGTTAAAAATTTAAACAAGAGCCCAATCTCCTTGAGCTGTGACGACATGGTAAATGTTCAGGAGATAGACAATATAAAAATGCCATTTTCTAATATCAGATTGGATAGTAGAGGTAGGGATTCAAGGGGTGAAATTTGACAGATAGATACTTTTTGAATAAAATTTATAAAATTTTCATCATGTTTTACTTTTTTACCAGGGTATTTGGAGTGTTTAATTTATATTAACAGTACCATTTTTGATGCAGTAATCTATGATTGGCATAAGGGTGTAGCTTAACTTCACATGGTGATTTTTCAGATTGAAACAGCTCTTCATGAGAAAACCCCTTTGTAAAGTAAGTTTTTGTTTGCTTTTCCGAGGTTTTTATTAAAAAGCTTGTGGCAGACAGATGACTCTGCAGCTGCACAAAAACATTTAGACTCTTGATTACAGTCAATTATTTGCTTTAAGGAAATATGCAGAATGGGAAATATTAATGTGATAATTTGAAAATGGATATACTGTGATCATGCCAGTGAAGATTTAGAGTCAAAGGCATCAAATAAGATAATAGAGCTAAGCCAAGTGTGACTTTATGGGATTGAACATAGTAGAATGACAACCTAATAACTTTTGAAAGTCATAAAAGCTGTGATAAACAGAGCAATCAGCCAAATAATAAATAAGAACAACCAATAAACATTCTTCTAATCAGATTGTAATGAGTTGTTTTGTTTTGGTTTTGGAGTTGGGAATGCCATTGGATGTGACTGAAGTGAATGTAAAACTGGTCAGAGTAAGTTATCAAACACTATGCTCTTGATGTAAGGTTGCTGCTACAAAGAATGTATTTTCTTGTTTTGCACACAATATCAAAATTAAAGTGTAACTGGTATTAAGAGTTATTTACTCGAATATTTCTTTCTCAATTCCCCATCATCTGTTTGTTTGGATATTTTAGTCTTTCCTGAATTCGGAGCACTGTTCAGTAATCCTCCTCTCGGACCCACGTTCAAGGGTTGAAGGTAATCCTGCTCTACTCCTGGATCTAATTAATGGGTAGTTGAAGAACTGCTCTGATTTTAGGGAGAAAGGAAAGCAACCACAAAGGTAAAACTCTGATCTAACTGTAAACTAGTTGCTCCACAGTTCTTCCCAATATTACAATTACATTTTCAAACCAGGAGAAAAATATGAGTAAGAAGCAAAACAGAAGATAGGAACACATACATAGATACGACATTGATGAAGACCAAAGAGATAAAAAGTGTTACCTCTGATATTGCTGCACCCCCCAAGAAGTTAAGGAAAAATGTGTGATCGGGATAATATGATAATTTAGAGTAATCTCATCCACCAACCTTTTGCTATAGGAAGCTTGTAGTAATTTGCCACTAGCACATGGGGAAGGTGAGACAGAAGAGAATGTGCCTTGCAGGAAGGGATTGGTTTAGATATTTATTAAAAGCACCACTTTTATGACTAGTGGAGAAGTCTAAAATGAAATCTGACTAGGAGAAACTGGGACTAAACTACCTAGTTACTGCAGAACTTGGAAGTAATTCTGCTCCTATTCAGGTAGTCAAGATCTGCTGATGTGATTGAAGAATTTTCTTAAAGTTAATGTATCTGTGGGCAAAGGAAAATAATGTCTGAGTTACAATATTTATTTTTCAAAGCAGATGGATGCTCTCAAAAAAGAGAGCAGTTTTTCTTTCACTTAGGACAGAGGTTGAAAATTTTAATTTTCTTCAGTTGGTTGTAAAAGGTAGGAGTACGGGCAAGTGTGTTATAGCAGGAACTTTCAAGAGTCAGGAAAGAAGTGTGAACCATATTTATTGAAACTAATAACTTAGGGGTACTTTGAGCAACATGTCTATGTAATTAGCATAATAAGAATAATAAGCAAAGGAGTTTGGTTTCAAAGACAAGAAATATCTGAAGCCAGGCTTCTGCTTTTACTAGGACCCAGTACTCCATCCCAGTCAGTTAGAGAAATAAGAAAAGATGGATGCTATTTTGATTGCATTTGAGATATAACAGGTTCTGTTTTCAGATTTATGCCAAGGATCAACAAGGGAGACCCTTTGTTTATTTGACTTAGATGGATTTTGAGAGTGGTCATCAAGTGCTCACATGGAACCAGGGGAGCAGCTAGTTTGTGGATCTAAGTGAATAACTGAATTTCAAGGTGGTGTACACATCCATAATACCAAAAGCACAGCTAATGATAGAAGTTAATCTTCATGCATTCTGAAAAAAAAGGAGTGTGTTGTCCTTTTTTTTTTTCACCTATTCTTGAGAGCAAGATATTTCAGTATGAAGTGGATTCTACCTCTTCATTGTCTTCATAGTCTTTTATCAGCAAATACTGACCCTAATAAGGAAGGGGGAATAAGAGAATAAGACCTCAAAGTTCACTGCCTTCTGGTACCTCTATAATATTGAAGTACAATTAGATCATATTCCATCTATCTTTTCTCTCTCCTAAGAAACTCTATGCTATTTTTCTTCTTTTTTTCTAACTTAATTGTAAACCAAATCTGATTGATAATGTGTTTCCTGTAAGTGATAAAAAGTGTTAAGAAAATTTGTGAGTAGCTTTATCTGCTGTCTTTCTACTAGAGCTTTTCTTATGATGGTTTGTTTTAGCAGTCATATCCATTGATGGGTAACTAACAGAATGTGTTGTCTTAATCTTCTGCTTCTGTTTTCATGGGGGATGGAAATTACTTTTGCTGTGTGTTTCTCCTTATTCTGAAAGAAAGGAATAATGAGTGTAAGGCAGACACTCAAATACATTTTTTTCAGAGTGAATGATGTCTTTTATCACTTACTGCTGCTGTGAGGTATGGTGCAGTTGCTTTATCCCTGTGGCTTCCATCCAGCATTCCAGGGTTTTGCAGATGTTTCTACTTGCTTTTTGGAAAGGCAAGTTCTAATTTGTTTTCTGAGCTAAATAAAATTTAAGCTTTTAACTTTCATACTCATTTATGGGCTATCATCTCTTGTTTAATTTCAGAGTCATTGGTGGAAGGGGGAGATATTTTCAGCCCCCTCAAGAAAAACACATAATGCCATGTAAGCCTAGTATAGATATTGCTCTCATCGGGCACATGCACCAAGTATGGCTTGAAAGGCATCTTTCCAGACATGTATACATGGAGACAGTGAATGAAACAACTCAAGACAGTAAAGCTAAGACCACTTACAGCATTAGCTACAAATTTACCACTAACAGGGTTTCATGGAATACATGGATCATCATCACCTTACTGTATTTTCCTGCCATTTGATAAATTTCTAGTTGAATTAGCAGAGAAAAAGAAACCTGCAAATTAGCAGAGAAAAAGAAAACTTCATCTTTCTGGTTGACCTATCCTTTAGGGAGATTTCTGTCTTTTACTAACTAGTCTCAGAGGATGCTGTGGTCTATGAAAAGATCGTAGCAGCACTTCTAATTGCATCATTTTTTTCCTGATTTGTCAAGATGGAAAAATACCAGAATCCACCCCCTTGATTTTCATTCCTTGAAGCTGTTATATATTTGCAGGATAGATGGACCCAAGCCCAAGCCAGGGCTCTAAGCCCAAACTGCTGTCTAAGGTTTGATCCCCCAGGGCAGACACACAAGTTGTATTGACTTAAATGCTGAGCTCTCCTCTGTGTGCACTGCCATCTCAAAGGCCTGACAAAACTCAGCTTGGCCAGAGTGCACCAAAGCAGGACCATGGTGGGCAGGGAACGTCACACTGTCTTTAGGGAGCCTTTGCTTTTGAGATTTTCTACGTGGTGCTGCTTTTGGGGGTGAAAAGGAGTGACTAGGACTGGTTTTGTGTTTACTTCAGGTCTGGTACTGTTCTAGCCTCAAAAATACAAATGCTGATTGGCCCATATTGCCGATGTGAGCTTCTTTCAGGAATACTTTGAGACAATCTCATAGCAAAGTCCTGCTGCCAGAACTCTGAGGGTATTTGCAGGTGTTCCTGTCCCTACATAGCCTCACAGCTATGGCCAAGGCTGCCCACAGCCCAGCACCCCATGTCAGCCCCTTGGAACCATCAGCACCTCTCTCAGAAACAGCACCGTAGGGTTGGACTCCAGCTCCCCACATCCTGTCCTGCCTGGCCATGGGCCCCACCAAGTCTGGCCCACCTGTGGCCCACATCCTTGTCTCCAGGGAGGTGCCCAGTGTCTGGGACTGGGGCTGCCTTTGCAAAGCAATGGATGCTGAGAGCTGCAGCTGCATGGCAAAGATGCCAGTGGACTTCACAGAAAGACATGACTCTCATGAGTGACAGCTGTCCAAGAAAATCCTCCAAGCTATCAGGATAAGCCTGAGTACTCTGGCATGAACCAGATCACCCAGTGGCTTTGTGTCTAGTAGGTTTAGTTTCTACTGGGAGAAATGCTGGGCTGGTAAGAAAAGGATTCTTCTAAATAACCTGTGCCCTGGAGAGTGTCCTGCAAATCAGCAAGAGAGCAAGCTGGCTATTCAGGCATCGGGCCAATTTTAGTGTTCTTCTGAGTACTAAAACTGTGCAGTGATAGTGTGCAAAGCACAGAAATAGCAGAACAGAGAATGGTGCTTAGGCAGGCAAGGAGAGAGGTAGGACTGGGTGGGGACGGCTCAGGTGGTGTTTAGGTAGAGTAGGGATCCATGAATGTATGTGGGAGGGGGATTTCTGTGTGTCAAAGACATTCACCTAACTGACCAGGAGATTTGAAAAGATTCAGGCTCAGAAGCATCCGAATTACTGCTTTTCAGGCTATTTGAGACTAATTTCTAATATTATATATTCACAATCACTTATTCTAGCAAAATGTACCACTCCAGTAGAATTGTTTCAGCTGTGAAACTACTGCTATAAGTCAAGCAACTGAAGCATGTGGAATGAAGCTCTTCTCAAATTAAATAAACAACACTCATGGTAAATCATGAGAGGAGTAAACATTTTCTCTTTTTATTGTCTTGAAGCACGAGACCAGAAGCTAGCTTTACAAATATTTAATATAGCTTATAAATAAATTACACCAGCAAAAACTAAACACCAGACCTAGGCAGAGGTGATTTCACTGCGCAAAAACCCACTGAAGTTTTCTCACCTTTTACTACACAAATAAAGGCCTGTTTTTCATATCTTGTTTTCTTTCAACTTTGAACAGAGTTACCAAAGCTTCAGAGGAAAGATCAAATTGACAGAAATATTTCTGTCTGCCATCCTTTCCTCCCTAATGTCCTAAGGAAAAAAAAAAAATTAAGAATCTGGCAGAAGAACCAATTGATCAGTAACAAGAGCATTATTATTCAGGAAAATCCTTTGCCCTTGAGGCAAAGGGCAAGTGCATGAAATGAAATGCTATTACTTAGTGTATCCTACTATAATTGCAAGAACCTTGGTAAGTACAGGTAGCACCATAAACCTCAAATAAAGTTTCAGTTTCTTTTTAGTTTTCCCTCTTATTTCCCCCTTTTAATTGAGAATGCAGGGTTTTCCTCCTAATCTTTGTTCTCATTGGATTCATGCTCATGTTGCCTTTTACAACTGTTTCAAGTGTGCCTCTCCTCTTCTCAGAGACAGGGCAACAGTGGCATCATGGCCACAGAGTTTGTAATCAGATGAAATGCACCACAAAAGCACGTTTGTAGATCATGGCAATGATCAGATTTACCAAAAACACATTTGCAGCATGCTCATGGGACTGTGATGCCTAAAACAACTGGAAAGACAAGTTAATATTTGCACAAGCAGATTTAAAACAGTGTATGCACAGTGGAGACTGATATTCTCAAAATATTAATGACAATGTTCGGAATTCAAACAGGTATTACACCATGGCTATATGTTCACTACTTTGAACCATTTTCACACAGAATTTTTGTCTTCACTTAGTCACCAAATCTGTGTGACCCATTAAACTGCAGGAACTCATCACCTCTGTTGTAGTGGATGTTTATTTTCATGGATTTTTACAACTACTTTCTATTAATAACTATGTACCCATGGCATCAAATCTGACTGCAAATCTAGGTCTGGTTGGGATTTCACACACAGCAGTTGGGCTGGCAAGGAAAAACAGCAACTCCAGTCGATTTGGCCTCTTTGCTTTGAAAGTCCCCTGTTTCCAGGAACCTGGTGTGTTCAAAGTTTCCAACTTTATTCTGAAATAATGTCTGACTCATGAATGCCTTTTGGAGAAGCAATAATGGAAAAAAAAATCTGAAAAATTACAAGAGTGCAAATGCAGGAAGCTCTCTAAGTCATCAACATACATGAGAATAGGGTGTCTGCAGTTAATAGAATATTTTTTTAAATTTTTTTTATAGCCAGGTATTCAAAGTCTGAATTTCAGATCCTGAAGGAAGATATGGAAACTCAGTGGGTATTTTTCTGTACTTCAGTGTTTTGCTGAATTTTGTTCTGATGGCAGTTCACAGTATGACTTCCTCACCATCCCTGACCATTCAAGGTCAGGCTGGACAGGGCTCTGAGCAAGCTTTCTGGGTAAGACCTGCTGGAGTGAGTCCAGGGGAGGGCTAGGAACATGATCAGAGGGCTGGAGCAGCTCTCCTATGCAGGCAGGCTGAGAGAGCTGGGGTTGTTCAGGCTGGAGAAGAGAAGGCTCCAGAGCAGTCTTCTAGTACCTAAAAGGGAGCATGCAAGAGAATTGGACAGGGACTTTTTACAGGGGAATGCAGTGATAGGATAAGAGGTAATGACTTTAAACTAAAAGAGGTCAGATTTAGATTAGATATTAGGATGAAATTCTTTACTGTGAGGGTGATGAGACATTGGAAGAGGTTACCCAGAAAACAGGATGCCCAGTCCAAAGTGTTCAAGGTGGATGGAGCTTTGAGCAAACTGATATATTGAAAAATGTTCCTGTCCATGACAGGGATGATGAACTCAAAGATATTTAAGGTCCCTTCCAAATCAAAGTATTTTATGATTCTATGCTTCTCCAATAAGATAAAATAATATTCTTCTGAAAAATACCATACGATGAATTAACTGTTGTTTGGCAAAATTATTATCAGAGCCGTCGGCAGTACCATTAGTGCTAGTGGTTTTTTTTCTCTTGGATTTCAAAATGTTTCTCTGAGGAAGACAGTACTCTTTTCCAGATGGGGGAAATGATGCACAGAGAAGGAAGTGACTTTGCTAATTTTGGATCTTACATTTTAACTGATCTGTATTTAAAAGACTATTTTTTTTAATTTTCCTCACAAATATTTTTTTCTCATATTTAAAGGAAGAACAGTGTTAGAAAAAAAAAATCCTAGCACAAGACAGACTGCTGTGGCCTGGGTTTATTTTTATTAAATTATTTCAAAAACATCAAAATACATCTAAATAGCATTTAAACTTAAGTCAACGAAACAAAAACAGCTTGCACATCACATATAGAGACGCGCACATGGACACATAATCTTGTACTTTGGTCTACGAGACTAGATTTAGCTTTCATATAGTCTCAAGTTTCATTGCTGATAAGTTAGATTATCTAAATTGATTTTTGCCCGCAGCACTCATGACTGCAAATCAGCTCTGAGCAGACCTGACCAAAATATTATTCTTATCAAATTTCTTTAAGTGAAGAATTATAACTTTGATAGCCTCAGCCCTAATTCCTAGAAAAGGCTGTTACTGTCATGAAACCTGCACTTATTTAGTGTACATTACAGAATAGGACTTGTCAAGAGGCCAAAAGCTTGGGAAGCAGCTCCTGTGACACAGAGGCTGTGATCTGAGATAAAGTGCCAGAGCTCAGCAGAGCAGACTCCTGCATACCGCTTTCTCCTCTCTTCCAGTGCCTTCTGCAAAGGACACTTCAACTGGGCAGAAGCTGTTGGGGGACAGACCTTGTGTCATATTCCATGTCAGTCACGAGCAGGTTTTGAGGCTTGATACTTTCTCTGCTCAAGCAGGAATGGGTGAGAAGTCCCTTTTGACTGGCTGAGGGAAAGAAAAGGAAGATAACGCACATCGGCTCTAGGATCAGAAAACAGCTTGAGCTCTTAGAAGGCTTAATATTTTTTCGGGTATGTTGAATGACTGCTCACAAATCCCACTGAAATTGTAGGACATGCATCCCCAAAAAATCAGCCCTTCCTCTGCCCCTGCAGTTGTGTGCACTGCATATTTGACCTCTCCAGCTGACAAAGACTTGATAATTTTATTTTAAATAATTTTCAGTCCTGCCATCCTCCATACTGGGGAATATCTCAGTAACATATTACAATAAAACCCCCCACCTTTTCAATTCAATTTTAAGGTTGCCTTGTGCTTTTCCAAGAGATGGAAGTTGGCAACAGAAACCCAGGAAATTAATGAAAGTACAGACTGTGCTTCTCTAGGGCTGGCACTAGGCACAGAGGGCTTCCTGGATACAGGAGTGCAGTTGGTATCTCAGCTATGGCTGTGCTGAGGACTGATTAGCTGATTCAGCTTGGCAGGGATATGATTGCAATTTGAATAGACCTGAGAATTGTTTCAGAGAATGAGGCAGGGCTGCAATTACACTGCAGTTGTGGTAGAGAGTTCCTCTTCTTGGGTTTTGGTGTATGACAGTGGTGATGTGGGTGAGATCAAGTCTGTGCAGTGAGGAGATGTGGAAGCTGTGTGAATACCCACAGAGCAGGGCTCTCTCTGCAAGGGAGGACAAGACAGCATGCTCTGGGATAACAGTACCTGCTCAGAAGCATGGTGATACACTACAGAAGCAGAGCAGTACATAGAAATCTGTCAATTGGCAAGGACAGCATGCAAAGATGACCATTGTGCTTGAAAACCTATTGATCATTTATTTACAGCAGAAATTCAGTGTTCACAGCTGAACAAATGTATGTTGATGATTATCCCGAAGAACTTTTACTTTAGCAAAATATGTATGGCTTGCTTTGAGCCTGTGCTGCGTGGTGTTCAGAAAGGAGCTACACAGATTTGTGAGTAGTGAGGGGACATGGTGAGTAGTGACTCAGATCCAGCAAGGGAAGGGTTTCCCCAGCAGCTACCTTCCCTGCACTCCTCAGCTTTCAGATCCAAGTCACTGTGGACATGTTCCTGCCAGGTCCTGCCTGACTAACCTGACCTCCTTTTATGACCAGGTGGGTGAGGGGAAGCCTGTGAATGTTGGACTTCAGCAAAGACTTTGACACCGTCCCCCATAGTACACGCCTGAAAAATCTGTCAGCCCACAGCTTTGCTGGGTTAAGAACTGGCTGAGCAGTTGGGCCCAAAGAGTGGTCGTGAATGGTGCCATGGCCAGTTGGCAGCCAGTCACCAGTGGTGTCCCCAGGGATCAGGGTTGGGGCTAGTCCTGTTTCATATATTCGTGGGTGATCTGGATGAAGGGATTGAGCCTACCATGAGCAGATTTGCAGATGAAACCAAGTTGGGGGAGAGTGTTGATCTGCTGGAAGGTAGGAGGGCTCTGCAGAGGGATCTGGACAGGCTGGATAGATGGGCCAAATCCAGCAACATGAGGTTTAACAAAACCTAAATTCTGGGTCCTGCACCTTGGCCACAACAACCCCCTGCTGTGCTACAGGCTGGAGACAGCGTGGCTGGACAGCAGTGGGCAGAAAGGGACCTGGGGGTGTTGATTGGCAGCAGACTGAACATGAGCCACATGTGCCCACATGGCCAACAGCATCCTGGCCTGTATCAGGAATAGTGTAGCCAGCAGGAGCAGGGAAGTCATTCCTCCTCTGTGCTCAGCATTGGTGAGGCCACACCTTGAGTACTGTGTCCAGTGCTGGGCCCTCAATTTAGGAAGGATGTTGAGATGCTGGAGAATGTCCAGAGAAGGACTACAAGACTGGTGAAGGGTCTAGAACACAAGCCCAGTGAGGAGCAGATGAGGGAGCTGGGATTGTTTCAACTGAGGAAAGGGAGGCTCAGGGAAAACCTGATTTCTCCCTACAACTGTGCTTAAGGAGGCTGTAACCAGGTGGGGGTCAGCCTCTTCTCCCAGGAAATCAGCAACAGTGCAAGAGGACACAGTCTTAAGCTGCACCAGGGAAGTTTAAGACTGAGCATTAGAAAGAAGTTATTCACAGGAAGGGTGGTTAGACATTGGGATGGGCTGCCCAGGCAAGTGATACAGGAAACTGTCCCTGGAGGTGTTTAAGACCGGATGTGGCACTCAGTGCCATGGTCTAATTGACATGGGTTTGTTAGGTTGGACTTCCTAATCTCAGAGGTCTTTTCCAACCTAGTTGATCGTGTGATTCTGTCAGGAGCCTGGCACTACAGGGCAAATGCAGTTCTGCCTCAGTGGAGTAATTTGCAAGGAAGGTTTCAATTGCTGGGAGCACTGAAATCTTGTTAAAAGGTCTGCTGAGTCTTTGGATATTAAACTAATATTAAAGAGAAACAGATACTGACAAACATCTGGATTTGAAGGTTTAGTTCATGTGTCAGAGGAAAAGTGTTCTATGTTTAACAATTGTTAAACAAACAAACACATGGCCTCAAGGTTTCTCTTCAATCTTAGGAAGGAAGAAAGGGATTTCTCCTGATACTTTATTCTTCTTATTCCAGGGAATGTTAACACAAGTCTGAGAATAGCAAGTGAAAACTAAAAGTAAAACAGTAGAGAGAGAGAGGAAAAATGTTGTCCAAGACTTCAGAATCTAGTAGTAATTCAGAATCTAATACTAATCGTTGCAATAGCAAGCAATAGGCATAGTGTGGTCTCTTTTCCTTATTTGTGATGGCAACAGGTGTATGTGAATTTCATTTTTATTTCTGAGTTATTTCTGAATTTATCTGATGTCTATAATTCAATATTTAGCTTTTTCTTGTCAATGGTGCTTTGAAAATCACACCAGTTTTGATCTCAGGCTTTGAGGTACAGGATCCTGCTTGCTCCTTTTGGCTGCTGCAGAATTTGAAAGTGTGTATCCAAGCCACCTGGGAGGATTTCATCTGTCTGACATTACTGCAACACGGCTTCCCTATGACTTTACACAGTGATTGGGCACAGTCAAAGCAACAATTCTGAAAAAAACATAAAGGTGTTTTGGAAACATTACAGCTTCTGACTATGAAGCTGTAGATTTCCTCAGTGTTACAACATGTGGTAATTATTCCCTAGTTACTCCTGGAAATGTTCAAAACCCTAAGCTCACTAGTATAAATACTGATGAAAATGAAACTTAATTTTACCTGCCCCCTTGGAATTCAGTATTGGCTCTCTACATAAGTTATCCAAGAAAAGAAAAAAAGGAGGAAAAAATCCATCATGTTAATTTAGGCCTTGGTTTAGACCCTCTGACATCCATAAGAAACTCTAGTGTTTGGAAGTAAAAAGTAGGTTCTCTGTTTTCTTGCAAAAAATGTACATGCTTTCAATACCACTCTATTGAACAGCAAAGAGGCTGAGATGGACAACCTGTGCTAAGTGTCACACTTTTACAGAGCTGAAGTCAGATGAATGCCTGAAGTATTTCATTCATTTGTCATCTTTGTGACAAATTAAATCTGAATTACACACAAGTAATTTAATGAATTGTCATGTTCGGCTTTATGAATCAAGACTGACTGCTAGCTTAACATTTCTGTTTTAATTTTGATGGGATGCTAGTATTACAAATTAATCATTTTAAAGAAAATATACCTTTTGCATGTTGGAATAGAAAATTTTCTGAGAAAATTCTCCCCAGCTAAATTTTGGATTTACATTTGAAGCTTCTCATTTTCATTTTTAAGAATGAAAACATTTCGCATGTGAGCATATTTTTTAATATATCGAACAATAAATTGTTTGTGTCAACATCTGTTAACTAGATGCCTCTCAAATTTACCTCTACCCCTTTTTCAACCCAAGAAAAGTTTTTATTAAATATGCAAGGGAGGTAATTTGTACCTTCAAACCATTCAACAGCAGAAACCAAGTGTGAAGGTTTGTTTCCTGTAGCTTGAAAGTAATAGAACCATTCAAAATCTGAATCAGGAGAGCAGAAATAATGACCTTGTTTTCTAGTCATGGTTGACTAGGTTTTTGAGAGGCATTCATGTTAGAAAACTAAAATTTGGTTTATATTACAAGCAATAGCACTAAGAATTGATTTCATTTTAATACCTTGAAGATAGAGCTTTTTGTATTTTATCCAGCATATGCTTGGGAAGAATGGCATAGGNTTTTGTATTTTATCCAGCATATGCTTGGGAAGAATGGCATAGGGCTGCATTAAATACATACATAAAATGTACTCAAAGCTATCTTGCCCACCAAACTACTTGTGTTATGATTTGAATTTTAGGTAGGCATTATGTTCTTTCTATAATACCTAAGAATCTGATCGAATAGAGGAAAAAAAACCCAAAACATTTGTACTCAAACTGTTGACTGCATTAGAAAATGTTTCATTTAATAATTTGCTTATCTAGATATCCTGGTTTTCTGTCAG
>VYZP01013044.1:0-14902 GCA_013400635.1 Hypocryptadius cinnamomeus
GATGTCTCGTGGATAAAACACTCACCTGGTGTAAAGGGCTGCAGCTGAATCCTCCACACGGCTCCGAATTCCCTACTATGTCTGTCAGTGTCTGTGCCAAGAGTCTAAGACCCTGTGATTTAGCACAAGGTTACAAAAACAGGTGTACTTTGGTAACTTTTCAGAGGATTCTTTGCTATGGATACCACGCTGCTCTGTAACTTCACACGGCCCCTTTCTGCCTGTCACTTACTGCCCTGGATCCACAACAATTCCTTCTGCCTTCTCAGGATCCTTCAGCTCCATTGCCTTCTCCGATTGCCTCTGCCTAGAAAAGCTGGGTGGACTCCACATCAAAACCATCAATTCCGTCTAAGAGTGAACAGAAACCAAATTCCCTGGCCACATTCAGCTCTGTCATACCACAGGTTTCTTCCTCACCTCCACAGAAGGCAGTAGGAGACTTGACATTTTCCAGTTCCTACTGGGATGGGACGACTTTCACCTCATATGATTTCAAATACCCAGTAGATATATGCTTAATACCTGCCAGTCATTCTGGACTACTTGATAGTAGGAAACAGTATGGAAATAGAAACCCACTGAACACATGGCAATCCTTTAATCACAACACACACAAAAAAAGGGGGTGGGATGAAAAAATAAATTTGCAGCATCAATATACTTTTGCAAAGTGGAAAAACTGTCATTTTTATTCAGAATCAAGCCAAAAGTTTGAAATTTTACATGAACTGAAACATTAATATGAAGTCAGTCTGGAGCAAACCAATTTAGTTTATGATAACATTAAAATGAAATACTTATTTTTAAAGAACATTCTAAACTGAAAGATTAAGTTAAAGAAACTATTTATGCCAAAGAGAGTAAACCAAACAAAATGAGACATCTTATTTAGAATATTTGAGAAAGGTGAGGGTATAATAGCAAGTATTTAAATGCTTTTAAAAGTCACATTGTCTCCCTTAAAATGGTATTTAAACTAAGTTCGGTGAAGTTTGATATTGAATTATGCTTCTATAAGTAGACAGCATTATTTCAATAGTATTTAAATTTACTTCCTTCTTTTTAAAAATGATTCAATGCCTTCTTACACCTAAAGATGGACAAAGCATAAGGCCTATACAATGACATGATAAGAACACAATTTAGCAGTTTAGACTTGTGTACATATCTCTGATATGATAATATCTCCTATTTATGTCACATTAGTATCTCATTTCTTGTAGAAGGATGGCATGTTGAGCATGCATCCAAATAAAAAAGCAGTGTAACTTGAATAGCTTGAAAGGCACAGAGGAAAGCTCAGATTTGGGAGCAGAATGAGGAAAGAATATTTGTAACCCAAGATGGTATTTAACATTGAATTGACAACCTTCACCCTTTTGCAGTACACTGTTACAAATGCAATAAAACAGAGCTTCACACGTAATCCCAAGGAATCTGGAGAATCAGAAAATTAATGAATAGTTTTAAGAGAAATGAAAAAGGACAGAAACATATAACACTCTGAAGGAGATGCTCTCAGTGCATGGCTTCTATGTATATGAACTGGTGCTTGCTCTCTTCCCTCGCTTTGGGTTTTAGGAAGATGAAACAGGATATCCTACTTTCTATTAGTGAGGGGAAAAGTAATTTAAAATAAAAACACAAATCCTTTGCTAACATACATGGATACATGTGAGTGACAGTCAGCCAGACTGAACCTGACTTTTTGAAATCTGTTAAACACTTCACTGATCCCCTAAGAATATTGCTCACGTTGAAACCTTTATATAGTCAGCTTTGATAAAAAGTGTTAACTGTGAGTTTCTGATAAACTTTATTGCAAGGCTTTATGAATTCTTGATGTGCATAATTCTTTAGTGGCTGTTTACAGTCTACTCAATCATGAAGATCCTCTCATGCTGTCAAAAGCTGAATACCAAAGTTCATGGCAGAGATTTGTTCAGCATCCAGACCATGAGTATGAGACACTATAAGTCCGAAACTATGTAAAAAAAATGCCAGAGAAAAAGGAAAATCTCTGCTCTTTATGGCAAAAGCTGACCCATAAATTAGTAATTTCAGTGCAAAAAATGCAGTAGATAAAAATCAGAAATAATAGTAATTAATGTTTAGTTACCTCATGCATATTTGAGACCACTGGAAGTGACAGAGCTCAAAGGACATATCCCAAAAACCATGCCAAATAATCGTGGCAGGAACTTCTGAATTTTTGAAATAAAGCCTCAAGTTCTAAAAGTCAGTTCTATTTTCTAATAATTTCCCCACCTACCAGGAACTTTAATCCTGAATGTATATGGTATAAAAAAAGATATAAAAAAATTTTATTTCATTGACTGTTCCTCTTTCACCTTTTTCGTTCCACTCATGGCTGGAGCGACTGGATAAGAGAGTGGACCAACCATACCAAAACAAGTAAGTTTCAGTCATTAAAAAACAGCAGCCATGTATCTGCCAGATACAAATGCTTGCAACATGAGGTAGAATCAGTCACTCATGCAGGAAAGTGTGAGGTTAAATAATATAATTGCTATATTATAATATATAGGTCTATCCTGTGGCATGACAGCCTATGTGGAGTCTCAACCACACAGCAGGACTAATTAAGAAGGCAGATGAAGAGTAGTGCTAGCAAAAATAGTAATAAAGACTTCACTTTTTTTCCACTCCTCTGTTCCCATTGCCAATGGAAAGAGGAAAAATCACAGTGTGGTCCGCATTAGCCCATACGTGCATGTTAAAAGGAAATTCACTCCCATTACTGCATGGCAGGTGTGCATCCATGGCTACATGTTGGGATTTGAGCACTCACCGTTAATTATATAATTCTTATCCCACAGCTGTGTGGAGCTGTATAAGCAAGATTTCATCCACAAGGTGAAATTCACCCCTGTAGACAGAGCTGGAACACAGACCATAAAACACAAGCATCCTATTTATATCTTCAGAATTTATATTCAATAATTGTATATTAATCTGTCATTATGTGACTATTCTGTAGTCATTGTAATCTGAGGTCTGGTATCTGCATTTTTCTGTACTGAGATCAACAAGTGGGAGATGTATGTGCAAATGAAGGAAAGCTTTTCTCTCAAGAGTATATCGAGGAATAATTTCACATAAGTTTCAAGGTTTCCAAAAGTTAAGGATCTAGGGTGGGATTTATTGCTTCATGTCATCTAGACAATAAAAAGTAGGTAAAAGCAATTCCTTCTCAAAAATGTCCATTTCTCTTTAGTGGTGATTTATAGACCCTGGAGTGACCAGCCCAGATGAACATGTCAGGTACTGGAGATGGCTGGAGCTGAGGTGACTATGAGTGTAAGTCTGTCACTTACCACCACCAAAGATAAATACCTTCAGATATTAATCCTCCCTATTTTGGACTCCTCTCAGGATGACATGAGAAAATTACCTCACAAGTACACGGTTTCTGTCCATTATTCATTGAAAGAGCACAAATATAAAGTCCAAGCGTTCATGAAGAGTTCAATTCACTTGTTTAAAGAAGGACATTCAAAGACATTTGAATCCTTCAGCAGTATCTGAGACATCTACATGGAGCTGGCAGACAGGATACAGGACTTGAAGGAGACTCGTGGAACAGCAACTGGAAATCAGGCAGAGGAACTCTGTGTCTCAGTTGCCACCAGCTGCCAGTGGAAGGAACAGGCTGCCCAGGGAAGGGGAGTCACCAGCCCTGATGGGTGTTTAGCAGACACGTAGATATGGTATTTAGGGAGTTAAACAAGTTTTTGGGGTGGACTTGGCAGTGTTAGGCTTAATGGTGGACTTGATCTTAAAGTTCTTTTTCAACCTAAATTATTCTGTGATTCCAAATGTATTGAGCACTCAGAGTTAAAAGACATCAGTCTCCCCATACATATACATGACATAAAGCGTCACTAACACTTAATTACTCCCACAAGTTTTATTTTATGGGAACATGCCCATTGATGACATGTCAAAAGCACTCAGTTTAAAAGTCTTTCTTAAGGTGGTATCTTCAAAAGTGTTATCATAAAGGACAGAACACAGCAAATATAGATAGGTAGTGAACTTTATTTTTGGAAAGAGTCTTGAAGGGCAGAACTCTGTGCTTTGCTTATGTTCACTTCCACCCAGATTGTTTCTAGAACTGGGACTCAACATGCAGATGACTCAGAATGGATCACTGAGGAAAGCATGCAAAGCTGCATTTGCTCCATCCTGCATATTCATTTTTCCAGTTGCCTACCTGCATGCTGATATCTCACAGTGCTGGGTTATTTTCCCTTCTAGCAGAACTTTTTGCTACAGGCTCTCTTGAGTTTTTTTCCAGATGGTACTTGGGCAGTGGAGAAGTTTTGAAACTACTGCAGCCTCCAAAGACTCTGTCACGTAGCATCCAGCATTAGAATTAAAGGTCAGAATAAGATTTAGAAAACATGATAGATAGTGATAAGACACAAAAGGTATTCTGAAAAGGGGAAGGAATGCATAGGGAAAGGTACCACTAAGTAGGTACAGTTCTGCTTAACTGAAAACAATGAGATCGTATCAGCTATTTTTCACTGAAGACCTTGACACCTGTAATTAATCTCCAGTTCTTCACTAGGTGACTGAGATACAGGACATAAACTAAGCCACTTACACATATGGACTAGCAGGACAAACACCCTTCCAAGAGCTTTTTGCTTTCAGCTAGTCACTCTCACCTCCCATTGATTGGTAGCTGAGGCCTTTCAGCAGCCTAAATGACTTCAAAAGCTTTAAAATGTTTCAGACTTCTTCCAAAGTAAAATGTCACATCTATTTATCATTAAAAAAAGAAAATTTTATCTGTTGGTGAGATCAATCCCCTGACAACAGCAGGAACTCAGGAAACAGAAAAAAAAAAATCCTTGGTAAACAAGAGAGCTTAACTGTAAATACAAGGTACATTAATAAGAACAAATAAATAAAACCAAAATAAATTTATCTCAAGACAACTGAGTCACCTTAAGGATCATATTTCGCCCATTTCCTCTTGTTATATTTCATTAAAATTTAAAACCTTTATAAAAATGTAAAATATTAATGTAAAATGTTACACTTTTATAAAAAGTTAAACAAAAAGTATATCCAGGTAGGTCAGACTTGACACACAATGCGACTTATTAACACTCTCATAAGCATTGCCAATCTTGTTAGAATCTTTGATTATGTAATTCATGATAATACTATACTAATGATTAATCTCAGCAACTATTAACTAAACAGATATTGAAAAATGAGAAACCAGAGTATTCTGATTAAATTGGGTTCTGTTCCAGATAAATTTGTTTCAATTAATGACAGATATACTCAGCATACACATAACAAAGACATTGCTAATTTAAAGACAGCCTGGATATATTCATACTCAAAAATCTTTTTTTAAGAATCAGAAGATTTTTTTTCCTCTAGCTGCCGGTGTCAGGCTGACCCTGGCTGGACACCAGGTGCCCACCAAAGCCACTTCATCACTGCCCTCTTCAGCTGGGCAGGAAGAGAAAATCCAACAAAAAACTCATGAGTTGAGATAAGGGCAGGGAGACATCCCACACAAGTGACTGCCACAGGCAAAACTGACTCGACTTGGGGACATTAATTTAACTTATTCAATGAAATTAGTGTAGGATAGTGAGAAATAAAACCCAACTTAAAGCACCTTCCCACCCCTTCCTTCTTTCAAAGCTCAACTTCATTCACCACTTTCTTTATGTCCTCCCCCTCAGCAGCTCAGAGGGAGGGGAATGGGGGCTGTGGTTGGTTCATCACACCTTGCCTTTGCTTCCTCCTCAGGGGGAGAACTCCTCACACTCTTCTCCTGCTCCAGTGTGGGTCCATCCTATGGAAGACAGTCCTCTGCAGATTCCTCCAGTCAGTCCAGACAGTCGTTTCCACAGGATGCAGTTCTTCACAAACTGCTCCAGCTTGGGACTCTTCCATAGGGTGCAATTCTGCAGGAACAGGCTGCTCCAGCATGGGTACCCCACAGGGTCACAGGTCCTGGCAGCAAAACTGCTCCAGCACAGACTTCCCATGGGGTGACAGCCTCCTTCAGGCATCCCCCTACTTTGTTGTGGGATCCTCCACGGGCTACAGGTGGATCTCTGCTCCCCCATGGGCCTCCATGGGCTGCAGGGGCACAGCTGCCCCACCATGGGCTGCACCAGAGGCTGCAAGGGAATGTCAGCTCCTGGGACTGGAGCAGCTCCCTGCCCTCACTTCACGGACCTGGGTGTCTGCAGAGTTGTTTCGCCCACTCATTCATACTTCTCTCTCTTCTGGCTGCAATTGTTCCTGTGCAATGCATGTTTTCTCTTCTTAAATCTGTCGTTCCAGAGGCACCACCACCACTGCTGAAGCGCTCAGCCTTTGCCAGTGGCAGGTCCCTCTTGGAGCCACCTGGGACTGGCTCTGTTGGACATGGGAAACTTCCATCAGCAGTTCACAGAGGGCATCCCTGTACCCCTATGCTATCAAAATTTTGCTTGGCAAAACCAGTACATTGCCAGATTAATATGCCTTTAACTTCATTGAAACAGTGCAATCATTGACCAATTATAAATTAACATTAATATAAATTTCTATTTATGTATCTCAGAAATATGTTTTTGGAATGAAGATGAAGATTATTGTCATCTTTGTGGAAAACATCACAACCTATGAGAAACCTCTCTATTAGAAATTGTATTTCCAAAAGAACTGTAATACTCCCTTTTAGTTGTTTTTTTAACAAATATTCTTGCCAATACCCTTTTATCTTGGATCAGACTGCATATTTTTAATCCTAGGAAAAATTAATTTTTTGAAATTTTCAGCATATTTGTATGTACAATTTTAACATATACACCACTAAGATGGTCTGAAGAAGTCTGGTAGATATGAGGAAAATTCAGGTACATTTCAGACTGAACCTGAAGAGACAGCAGACTTGGTGTACCAGCACAGCTACCACTTTTAAGCCAGGAACAAAATATGTCAGAAGGGTAGAAACTTCAAGGTATTTTAATCTACAAAAATACATTATGCTTACCAAATATCTCAGGTTTCTTTACTGTCAGGTACAGAGGGTCATAAATCACTATAAAATCATGTAAAGTCATTCAGGCTGTATTCATGACTTTTTTAACACATTCTCACTCCACCCATTTCACATGGCTACTATAAAATTAACTTGATTTTTCTAATGAATGTCCTGGAAAATGTTATGTGATACATAGTATTTTCCTGGTCTAACACTGTGTAATTATAGTTACCAAGGCTGTTTTGGTGGGAATGTTGATACAATTAGTACTTTGCTTGAGGAAACAGAGAGACTGCAAAAGTTTATGTTCCTTCTTAGCACAGTTTTATTGAGAGAAACACAGAAGATGAACTGCTACTGCTCAATCCTGCACCAATTCAAACCCTGCCGTAGCAAATAAATTAATGAAATGCAATGGGACACGGGTTTTTTGTACTTCACAAAAGGAGGAGAATTTTTCTTCAACAGAATTATTGTATACCACTAAAAATTTTTTGTGCCAAAACAGAATCTCAGCCTTGCTCAGCAGTATAGCTCCAGTGGAGGACTTCCAGAAACCTTTCAGAAATCAGACATAATAAACTCAACACATTTAAGTCAAGACTGGCAGTGAGAGTTCCTCAAAAACCACAGTGTGTCTCTGCCAAATGCCTGAAACTCACATCTAGGGAGGAAGGAGGGGAGAGCAGCAGTGGCAATTACAGTATGACAGCACTACCAACAGTGCTTGACTTCTTCTTGCGCCCAGGATCGTGGAGGAAAGTTTTGGAAGCCTGAGCTGTGGATCAAGAGGAAGGCTGGAAGGAAGACAGCAGTGTTAATCCTGGCTTGGGCCCTCTGAAGAGAGTCTGAGCAGTGCTGACGAGTAGTTAGGACCTTATGTCACGTACAAGAAGTTGGTGGAATGGGCTTGTTAAGCCTTGTAAGGAGGAGGGCAAGGCTTGGAATTGTCTTGCCCTCTGAATCCATTTCTGATTCCTGACTGAGGTCCCAAGCAAGTTACAGAAGAAAGGAACACTCACAGATCATTAATCAGCTACTACTCTGGGCTCACAGCCTGTCCAGGCTAACTGGCCTAAGCCAAGTTTTGATCTAAATTTTTTAATCAATATTTTTAAGAAGTATCACTTAAAGTCATATTTTTAGAAGGAAAAATGTGGTCTTTTTTGGGTGCTATTTTTCTTCTTCTTTCTCTGCTGATGGACTCTAGTTTGTTTGCTTCTGAACACTAGGACTCTATGAATTTATGTACTTTGAGCTTTGAGAAAGATGCACGAAGTTCCTAGAAAATTCACTAAAATAGATGGAGGTGGTCACTCTCCAAATTAAGTACTTCCTATAAGCATATTTATATTCTGCCTCTCATTCTTGCAGATTATCTATTTGCTAGCTACTAACTCAAAAATCATCACTATTTTGTGTTAGGGCATTTTGGTGTTTATCACAGGAAAGGCAGTGTGATAAGCACAGAGTAGACATTCTGCTCAAGCCTTATGTTGATTCAAGTATCTCCAACAACACAGCAATGACAGTATTCCCAGTATTCCATTTTATTACATAATGAAGGGTAATATTTGAGACGGACACTCAAAATTGAAGATGTTACCTGTTAACAGCAGTAACAAAGCATAGATGCTTTCTGCAAGACAAACACAAAAATGTGGAACTATATTTCTTCAACCAGTTTAAGACTCAAACATAACAGCAGACTGATGTTCATTGAATTTTAACACAGTTTAAGAAACGTGGCTGGTGAGAAAAGAAGAAATTTGATATAAGGCTGATTAATCATTTAGAGAATATACATAAGATGGCATCTTTTATTGTGGTGAACAAAGGTCAAAGCTTCATTTTCATTAGAAATCTTCTCTTTAGGTATATTATGAAGTAACTAAATTGATAAAGTGAATCAATGGCATTACCACTGGTTTATTTCCAGTTAAAAATACAGAGATTCTTTCAAGGATATGGCTTGTAAAATTACTATACTTCCTTTCAAACTCCAAAATATTTCCTTGCTATGAAAAGGACAAGGATCATCTTTCACCCAATAACAGTAAAAATCTTTCCATCCAAATTTGCAAAGTTCTACACTGAATAACACAAGGAATACTGGTTTGCCAAGACTTCTCTGCCCAAAGAGTACTATGTTCTTAATTAGACTTCACTCAGCCATTACCAAAAAAAAAAAAAAAAAAACCTACCCNAGACTTCACTCAGCCATTACCAAAAAAAAAAAAAAATCCTACTCCCCAGAACAAAGGAGAGTGATTTTTAATAAAAATCTATGAAGGCTCTTTAAGAGAAGACAGCCAGTGGAGGGGAAAAACATGCAGATGCAATGCTGGTCCTCAGGAGACTGGGTAGATAAACCCACAGAAGAAGCCCATGTGCATTGGATGAAGATGAGGGAAGTGTCTATCTATGAACAATGGGTATGAAAAGCAAAGTGATTTGTAGCAGGACATCATCATGAGAATTTGATCATTGTAAGTCAAAGGAAGAAGAAAGAGCCTTGCTTAGGGTTTTTCTCTTGCTTCTGGCAAGATAAAAACTAGATCAGTGAATGAAATTTACCAGCTACTAAGAGCAGGAATTGTTTTGCCTGAATTTATCTACCTGGAAGTTGAATGACCAACCTAAAGTAGCTATTTACTTCTTTGCCAGGTCAATAGTGCAGGACAGGCAGTACCAGTTACTCTTTTATCCTTGACAAAATGCTAAGGTAGGATAAATCTCCTCCTGGAGAATGTATTCACCTTTTAAGCAAACTGTCCAAGAGAGTATCTTAGACTTCACCATTTCAGATGGTTCGTATTGACTTGAGAACACAAGCAGATGGCATAGCAGCCACAAAACACATGCAGTAACACCTACCCAAAATTCTCCTGGCCTCCAGTGATTTGTATCTCAGGGAATTCATGAGACAGAGACAGTGCTTTTGCATTTAATTGCTCACAATACATTCCTTTTCCATGAAGCTGGGTATGACAAACACTGCTGTGGGGTCATGCAAGGGAAAGCACCTCTTCCTGCTAGGTATTTCCAGGAAAGATATCCACCAGATTTGTCTTGTTTAGCTCTTTTCTTCCTCTAATACTTACTACTTAGAAGCCTGTGTTTAGCCTGACTGCAACCCACTCCTTTTCACAGATCTAAAGGTATGTCATTCAGTACTATAAAAGTACAGGTGTAAGAAGTTTATTCTTACTTTTTTTTTTTCTGATAAGCAAACTGCACACCATCTCATTTTTCTCAATTAGAATATTCTTTCCCATCCTTCTGGACTGGATGGCTCAATGTCTGAATGAACACTTTACTTCTCTTATGGTTTGCTGGGTTTTTTACCCTACAAATCACCTGTGTCTCTCTTCATAGCTTCCACTATCAAAATAAACTTAAATGGATTTTAAGCACATTAGTTTTAAAGAACAGTTCTGCTCACTTTTTGTCGAAGACAACCTAACTGTAATGGTACTACCATCTATATTAGATTATATATTCCACAGAACATCTAATCTTCAACCCTTTTCCCCAGTTTGAGCTGTACTGGTGCTTGTATTGTAATGCAACTCAAAACACCACCTAATCCTGCGCAAATTATCCTTACTACTCTTACAGAGCACTGAGTTCAACACAAAATAAGCAAAGCAAAGACTCTTCCATGTAATTTTCTGATGATTAAAATGATTAAAGTGTTTAACAATATGCAAGAGCTAAACTCTTGTCCTTTCTCATCCTCTGGGGGCTCTATGTCCCAAAAGAATAACTTAATCTCAAACACAGTTATGCCCTCTTGCTGCAAATGGGTCATGTGAAATAAATTAGTGTAAGTAAGAAGAGCAGCAATGGAACCATGATCCTACAAGGCAGTGCACAGGGGGCTTAGATGAAACATCATTTCTGGTACAACAACATTTGAATTGGACAACTATAGAAGGTAGTTTGAATATGATGTATCAATCCTATTGTCTACTCAAAGATTGCATGCTATTCATTCAAAGCACAGAGAAATTAAATATTTCTCCAGAACCTCCTAAATTGTCTCCTTTTCAAAGATGTGACTTATTTGCCCTTGGATACATTGTACATGTGTGTTCATGTGCATGGATAAAAGAACACTGCACTAGTAGTTTGCTAAAGATACAAAGCCAAATACCCCAACAATCTGAAACAGTATTTTTAAGGTTGCTTGTACAATTTAAGTCTGATTTTTGTGTCTCTGATGTTGATTGATTTGTCATAGACTTGTTTTCAATTTTATTCGGTGTGTAAGGTAGATGGAAATAGATGAAAGAATGGACAGTGAACGAAACTACTGATTGAAGAACAACTCCAGTACACCTGGTGGATACAGCCAGGAAAGCCTCAATCATCTGAAAAAATCATGCCTCTAGATTATAAAATACCTCAAGTTCTGTTGCATATCTATTGCTCCATGCATATCTGGCATATCATAAATAAAAATAGATCATATTACATATATTGTCTGGTCAGAGGGCAACCTTGACAAAAATACAAGTTCCCGGTATTCTAATGTGTAATATTTTAAACAAGACTAATGAACATTCTAGCTTTCCAGGAAAAGTAGTGTGAAAAGTGCAAGTTGAGGAGATTTAAATATCAAAAGATATAGGGATTTTCTAGCACCAGCCAACAGGGTTTAACTATATAGAGCATCCTGAAGTGTTATCTATGTAGAGCTTTTTGCTTCTGCATTTTCCACAGAGAAGGCTGTCTGTTTATGATGGAAATTCAGCCAATTGCCTGTAGAAAGTAATTGATGATGCACTTGAAGGGTGGTATGTCATTACCACTCAGAGCACCTAGTAAGAAATCACTTGCAAATTTTTCTCTATTATTTGTATATTTAGATCAGTGGATTCATTGATTCATTGATTCATTTTAAAAGTATTTTGATGAATCCTTCTAAAGTGCATTATGTTTTCCCAGTTGCCAAGGAATTCTGTGAAGGAAATCTGTTAAATACTGCACATTCGCTCTGTAAGTAAGGCAAAGAATGGTCATCTGTTAGTGACTAGGGAGATACAGGATTGTTTTTCTTTCCAGCCAGAGGCATTCTGAGTTTGCTTCCTTATTCCTTCCTTAATAAATAATTTCATAAATTCTGTATGTATTTAGTTGAGAAATGTCTCTCTGTAGAGAGACAGAGATATAGACAGCTGGACATATATAGATCCCTCTATGTAAAAGACACTACCAGCTGAACTTTCCTCTGGCAGACAGTAATGTGAGCAAAAATGTGTCAAATCTTTCCCCCAATCCTTGGGGTCTTGGTAGGGAGCTGATACACTGATCATTTCCTAGTCCACCTCTTACACCTGTCTACAACTTGCCTTGACCTTCTAATCCATCTGTTTGTTGCACCCTCGTATTACAGCTGCATTTATGATCAGAGCAATTATTTCAAGAGTAAGATGTTTTACAGTTGTGTGTGATAGATGCTTTCCTCTGTTAGAAGAACAAAATAAGAGTGATAGAATCTACTGAAAATCAGCAAAATAAAGTCAGTTGTCCTTCTGCTTCTTTGGTTTGCATATAGCTTTATGTCCCTTTTCTCACTGGAATTCTTAATGCAGCAAGCAACACGTTATGCATATTCTTTCCTGTCTTTTCATTATCTCTCAAAGGAGGTATGCAAAGTAGTTGCTAAGGGTTGTCTAAAAGTTCTGAAAATACTGATGTTGCCTTATTTTTAGGAGGTAATGATGAGTCTGTGGTCCCTAGTTTCTAAAGAAGCTTTTATTTCCATTTGTGTGTTTCCTTATTTATTTTCCTCCCCAGAATTAGATGACTGAATACACAGTTTGCAAGGTGATCCATTGCACTAGGTCATCAGATCTCTTATGGGATGGTTTCCATTCACAACTTCAAAGCAGTCCTAAAATACACAGAACCAACCAAAGCTGAGAACTTAAACCCCCTTTTAACCTGAGTAGAACTGCAGACACTTTTGTGAGGAAGGCTGCCAAAGATGCAGCGCTGGTAACTCTGTGAAGTCTTTTAAATGAGTCTTGGAGGCTCTGTGTCCAGTTATATCACATTATTATGGCCAAGATGAAAAGTAAATAGAGATGTGAACAGCTGATAACAGGCACCACAGATGAAC
The DNA here is from genome assembly GCA_013400635.1 of Hypocryptadius cinnamomeus. Lineage (NCBI taxonomy): Eukaryota > Metazoa > Chordata > Aves > Passeriformes > Zosteropidae > Hypocryptadius > Hypocryptadius cinnamomeus. The sequence goes on from VYZP01013044.1 coordinate 13,167, forward strand.
AGACACAGGAGTTACCTAGCAACTGGAGAGAAGGTTTTGCTTGTGCTAGGCTAGAGCTTCGCCAGAGCACTCGGAGATTATGGGGCAAATTGACAAGTTGATGAATTGCTGATAAGTATTCGCAAACAAAAACCTGGAAGAGGCCAAGGAGCTGAAAAATTTCCTCAATGCTGTCTTCTCTCTAGCAGCATCAGTGCCATCTTACTTGAGTTTTTAGTATTTATGAATTGCTCATGTCTTTTAAGCATAAGACGGTTTTGGAGGTAGAAACATGGATACTGTGAGGAACAAGTAGTTGCATCAACTGCATATTAATCCATATCTTTTGACAGTCTGTTGAATATCTTTGTGCTTATGTAATGGCTATTGGGGAGAATAGAACATTATAACACTTCCAGGGTAGTTGGATTGATATCCAGCCTTTGCAAACTGAGGTTATAAACTGGACCACATGTACACCTGCAGTGCAGTGTAAGCCACTGCTTTTGATTTCCTCTTTTTTCCCAGGGGAATAGGTCTGGAAGGGATCTAGATAATTGCATCTTGCCAGTCTTATCTTGTAACCTCATCACATAATCCTGTTATCAAGTTCCCTCAGAAAATGTTTTCTCGCTTCAACTACTTTTATGAGATGGCTGCTCAGGCATCACCATGGTGGTTAGGAACACTTTAATATGCAACTTAATTTGCTCATGGAAAGTTTATACAATGTTGTTGTTGTGACAATATCCGTTTATACAGATATTTCACCTCTTAATGTCTACCATAACCCTGTGTTTAACAACAAGCCCTTCAGATATTTTCTTTGCCTCTTTGGCACAGCCCTTCTCAATTTTCTCAGTGTACTTCTTCCACCCAGTACCTGCATCTCTCAAAAGAGGAGTGACTTCCTTCTGTTGACTGACTTTGCCTTATTTCTCTCCTCCAAGTCATGCCACAAGGCATAAATTCAGGGAAAAGTGTACTTGTAAGTGAGCCCTTAGGACTAGGCCCTTACTGGTTTTATTTAGCAGGACCCCACAGAAGACACATCCTTCTGGCAGTCTATCACGTAATTCTGTAGGGAGTGATGTCTTGGTGAAATTTTACCATTCAGTCAGTGAATGCAACATGTTGAATACCAATACCCAGAGTTCCATCTAAAAGTCTCTTAGTCAATCACCATAGAACATACTGAGATTTTCTAACACTGAAGTTAATCTGCTAATTTCCCAAAAGCCAGCAGGCCTATCTAATTTCCTTGCTGTTCCTGAAAAATGATGTAGCTGCAGTTAAAACAATCTTTGAATGTTAGAGCAGATTAAGAATTTCTGTTACAATTTGCTCCAATTCATGACAAAAGTAAATGTAACATTCTAGATAAGCTTTTATCACTGATGATAAACCTGGAACTAAAATTTGCTGTGCCCAAAGACTTCACATTGAGGCACGACAGGTTCAGAACCAGAGTATGGCAACACCCAGGACACCCTCACCTGCACAAATAGAAGGGGACCTTTTCAGTAATGGAATACTTGCAATTTTCTAAACCTTCTCCTTTTTTCACACCAGCAGGTGTCCCTGACTCCAGTATTTGCTGGTGCAGTAGGATACTAAAGCTCTGAATAGAGGAAGTGGGGCAAGCTGCTAACCAGAGCAGGCCCTCAAGGCATCTGCCACCTGCTGCCTCCTCCAGGGAGCTCTTCTGATTAAATTTACTAATGCATTTGCCTCCTGCATATGCATTATGACTAAAG
>VYZP01013045.1:7596-21610 GCA_013400635.1 Hypocryptadius cinnamomeus
AGTGCTAAATTCCCAGATGTGTTTAATAACAAAAAGATTGTATTGTTATTATTATCTTAAAAGGATTGTACCTATTATAGCTTGAAGTTTAAAAAATGCTTTGTTATTAGCACACTTAAAAATCCCCACCCACACTAAGTTATCTAGTACACAGTGATCTTTATGTACACATACCTACGTAAAAAAAAAAAAAATAAATCTTTTGAAACAGTAAAGCAAGTTTTGGCAAAGCTAGACACGTAAAAAAATCAGAAAACACATTTTTAAATTCTTGCCTTCATTGAAATCAGTGGTAAAATTCTCATTTGGTATGTACAAAATTACACAGACAATAAGTATCACTTTACAAGCATGGAAGCTTCTAGGCTTAATAATCTCATTTTAGTATCTTTGGTACTACTCTCTTAAAGGTCACTGCTTATGCAGTGTGCTTTTACATGCATTGATCATAGCAGGTATCATTGTATAAAACGAAGACAAAAGTGACTAGAGGTTCTTATCCTAACTCAACCATTCATAGACCTAAACAATTTTAACTTAAATGAAAAGCCTGGACAGTTTTATTCTACTAAATTCCACTATTTCCTTTATCTGTGAGGCTTTAAAAACTCTTAGAAAGTAAATATTTAAAAGACGGAGGGGGTGACCTTTTCATCCCACTGCCCTTTCTGTCAAAGTATCCCTGCAATTTGAAACAGAATTATAGTGCCAAAACATCATCTTCAAGTTTTATTTCCTCAGCTCCTCCCAAAAGAAGAAATACTCCTAGAAGTTCTCACAGAGGATGATTGTCATAGGAAAAGATACTATGCCCTGAAAGAAAATTTGAACTGACAGAGACATACACATATCTCAATACTGGTAAAAGGAGTTGAGTTTCTGATGAGGGTCCCCAACCCCAAACTTCCCCTATTGAAGCTCACTTGAGTACTTCTTATTTTTGCTAGAGACAGAACTGGTAGATTTCATGTGGGTATCCATGTGAGATGAATCCTTCATATAGGATTCATATGAGATGGACAATCATCCAGAAAGGCATAGTGATGGAACCTGTACATCCTGATTATCTGTACTTTATGCACACACATCTATTGTAAGCTTTATGCTCTGTTCTGACAGGCATAAACAATAAAGGGACTATCACCCTATTCACTTCAGAAGTAACTGAATTCTACATGGTTCTACCTCTATTCCTCTGATTTAAAAAAAGTATTTTGAAAAGAAATTTCTGAATGGTCATTTGTAGTTCTATTTGAGCTGATAAAAATGTCCAAAAGAAATAGGAAGAAAATGAAGAAGAGATTGTATTTCAAACCAACAGTAATTATTTTTATTATAATTATTTTAACATGCATTTTAAGCTGTAAATCAACACAAGTGAAAGTCTTTCCAAGAGTACATTGCCTTCCAAACAGGAAACTAGGATGAAATTTCCTCAGACTGTTAGAGGATTGATTCAAACAGTGAAACCGCATATTCTCAAGAAAAAGTCTTTCTTGTTCAGATTTATTAAAGAAGATTTCAAACATGACTTTGTAGTAAAAGGTAATTTTTTGGCCAAGTCAAGAAGAAATTATGGTTCTTTTTAAAATATACGCTTTTTTTCCCAAAAAATCCAAGCACTTTTTAAAGCTGTAGACACAGCTATTATGCAGGTTGAAATTCTGTCCTTACTACCCTGTTTTTCATCAGAATGTTTCAATATATGGAAGCACAGCATAAATTTATGTAATAAGAAGAGTGTGATCGTGTTTTAAAACAATGCTTGACTTTTATCTGTCTACCAACTGTAGTAAAAAACATTTTACATGTTTCTGTATGCATACAAAACTAAACTGACTTCATTGCTGACAGATTCGCAGCTGGAAAGAAGAGTTTCCTGTGGATTTGTTGCAGTCCCTATTACCTCCAATAATTGCAGAGTCACTTCTGATTGCATTAGCTAAGGGCTTTCCCTCATCTATTGGTCCAGAGTGATCTGCAGCAGAAAAAAAAAAAAATGACAGACAAATAGAGGACGTGTTTTTTTAAGAAATTCACAGTCACAGTTCATTTACAATATGGTATAGCGGCAGTAGCATGGGTCAGTAAGCATGCATAGAACATCAATGTAGATTACACTTTGCAGAGATAAAAAGAAAAATGTAAACATTCAGATGAAAAGGGAAAGGCTAGAGAAAAGGAAGTAAGTACATATAAAAGAGAATTATTTACAAACTACTCCTGAGATGTTAACCCACATGGAAAAATAAAAAGTCAGTTGTGATTCAGGTCATGAGTATTCTATTTGGATTTTGCTTCAGAGATCAGAACAAGTGATAACCATATGCTACCTGCAAATGAATGTGTTGTTTCACTTGATGTTGAGTCAGCTCCAGTTAAAGTACCACAGTTGGATTCAGTGAAACGCCCTTTTACAATGACAGGGGCTGAGCTGCTGTGGTGTAGTGCAGCCTTCAAAGGAGCAATGTGGTTGAACTGCACTGAAGATAGACAGCCAACAAACCCCTGAGAGTTTGCCTTCATAGTCTCCTCATCTACATCACTGTTTTCTGTTAATCAAAAGGAACAGATCACAATTAATCATAGTGCAAATGTACAAAATAAAGTGTCAGAAGAATAAATGAATAATTAACCTGTGTTCCTCTGAGTATTATTTGAGTTGCAGCAACATATGTAGATTCACTGAAACTCTTTCTTGTCTGACTTTAATGAAAAGTAATGAAAAGACAGTTAGAAACATTCACTCCCCCCCCCTTTCTTTTGAATAGATGACAGTTGTTAATCTGCTGAGGGAATTACTTTTAAATTCTTATAGCAAGTTCCAAAGCAAAAAGCTTCTATTGTAAATAAAGTATTTAAATTAAAATGCAACACTTTTTCATTCTGCAAAAATGTAAGACTGAAGAATGAATTCCAGAAAAATGCATTTTATTGGATTTCTTCTCATAAATAAACATTTTTTGAACATATTCATTCTATAGACTCATATATCTACTCCATTTCAGCACCGTCAAGTCTGTCAAAGCAAAAACCCTGAAGATCTCAGATCATCAGATCCTGGAAATCCAAAAATATTTTCTGTGAAATTTTTAAAAATGAATAGTGCTCCAATTGACTACACATTTTAAAACATGATACCATTATTGATACCACAAAGGGGGAGGGAAAAAAAGAAAGAAGATACCTTCTCACTTTTTCTCTTGAGTTACCTTTCTGAACACATGTGAAAAGTACTCTGCATGTTAGAACTCTCTGTTAATTAACTGTTAATGCTCACAAAAGCACCACTTTTGATGCAGGAAACAAACAGTTTATTTACTCTGGCAGTTCTAATTTAAGCAAAAACTCTGAAAGTACTAGTTATAAAAGGAGAACTCATAAGGGAAGTAAATTTGCAAATAAAATAGGAATTTCATCTCATTAATTTTCACTTTCAACATGTTCTGTAACCCACAAATGAACTTGTGATCTTTACAGTAACTACCATAATAACTTTAAGTTTTACAGTGCTCTCCTCAGAAAAATGGGATAATATACTCAGGTAGAATATTTCAAAATAGCAGAGTAGCATTTTCTTCAACTAAACTCTGCTTATTACACTGATTATGAGATAGAAGGGTGTCAGACAAAAGTCTGCTCACCTACACTGATGGATTACATAAGATGTTGGCTGTTTAACTGTCTTTGCTTTCTTTGCAGCTGTTTTCAATATCTGCCTCTATGCACTGAAGGATCTGCTAGGACGGGATATTTTAAGAAAAAGATTAGCACCGAAGTGGCAAGAAAACATTTTCACAAACCCCCTGTGATAAAAATATATACCTCTAAATATGAGTCAGATTGAAAATCTCAAGAGCAAAGTGGTCTCTATTATTTTTTGTTCCTATACAAATCCTTTACTAAACTACACAGGAAAGGAAATATTCTGAATCCTTTGATTTCACTTGACTTCTTAACTAGAAAATATTGCTAGATAAAGTAAGGCTTTATATTGGATCAGGCATTCTTGATTATAAAAGTGAAAGGGCTTAGGGATGACCACCATCATCCACTTTCCTCCCAAAGTAAAATTTAACTGACTGAAAGTGGCACACAAAAACACTCACAGGTTGTTTATTTTATATCACAGTAAACTGAAGTTATGCTTCCTTAAGTGTTGGGGGTTAGGTTTCTTTCTTTTTGTTACTTTTTACTTATACAATTTTGTTCCCATAAGTTGCTAGGAAACACTAACGACTGAGCACTTAAGAAAACAAAAGAAGTGGCCAAGCTCAGGGGAGGAGGGCATCTGGTTGCACTTCTCTTATCTGGGAGTTTCTCTCGGAGGGACAAAGACACCGCAGGAACTGGGCAGGTAAAGGACCAGGCAGGAGTAGCTGTGCTCTCTCGCGCGCTCTTGCGCTCTCTGTCTCTTCTCCTTCTCTCAGCTTTGGAGGAGGACGGTCAGAGCTGCTGCTTGGGGAAGGCAATTCGCTGGTGCTGCTGGAGCCCAGCCCAGAGCTGCTTCTTCTGCCGTGGGTGAGCTTCTGCTCGTGAGAGCAGTCACTGAACTGAGACCTTATCATCACCCACCCCACTAAAAGAGGGACCCATCCCCGTCTGCTCGGGTGCCCGGGATCCTGAGCTCGCCTCTCCCTGCCCTGCTGGGAGCCGGGCCGCTGCTGTCCCGCCCCCGCCGCTTGTTCGGCACTGCTCCAAGCTTTCGCTGCACTGCAGCCCCCAGCCCCTGCCTGCCGAGGCTCCGTCCCAGCTTGGTGCTCCTCAGAGTCCTGCCGGGGCACCGGGATCGGCTGCCCCAGGGGTTTGTGAAGCGAAGCCTCTCTTCCCTCCCTTCCCGTCTGGGCCCGGCCGCCATCACCGCGTGCTCCCCGAGCCCGCGCCACAGCGCCCCCTGCAGCCGCGGGGGAATCACCGCACCTGCCCCGCCCACCGGGAGCCGCCAGCGCCCCTGCTGGCCGTGCCCGGAGCTGCACCAGAGGGAAAGTGCCCGCGGCCGAGAGGCTGGGACTGGGCTCCGGGCTCTGTCTGGAGTTAGTGCCGCAGCTGCGGTTGTTTGTTTGCTTCATCATACACACTCGTAAAGAAATGTCTCAGAGCCCCTTAATTTCAAAATTATAATAATTTGGAGGGAGGAGGTTTCCATTTTCCATTCCAAGGGAGGCTCCTGCCTTCCTTAGCGGACACCTCTCTTTCAAAACTAAGACATTAAGTATCTCATTAGCAATTCATCTGCTAAGAGTACCCAAGCTTACCATAGAAAGAATTACTCCACCTACATTGTCTTTAAAAAAAAAACCCCCAAAAACAAACAAAAAAAGATCCCTCAAAAGTAAAACAAAGTCAGTAACTCTCTTTCTTTAACTCTGCTTCAACCATTTGTCTTTGTGAAGAAGTCAAGCAGAAAGCCAGCAGACATACAGCTCCTATCAGAACATTTTAAGACAAGAACTGTGATGTCTTCTAATAGCTTTATGTCTTATATTACATCACCCAAAACTGCACATCTTGAGGTGAGACCATCCCACTGCAATCCCCTCCCTTGCCTGGCTGGTGATGCTGTGCCTGATGCACCCCAGGACAGGGTTGGCCCTCCTGGCTGCCAGGGCACTGCTGACTCAAGTTCAACATTGACCAGGACACCCAGGTCTCTTTCTGCAGTGCTGCTTTCCAGCATCTCATTTCCCATTATGTCCTTACATCCAGCTACAGACTCTGGAACCTGTCGTTGTTAAATTTCATACAGTTGGCAACTGCCCAGCCCCCTAGTTTGTTGCTGTCTCTCTGCAGGGCCTCTCTGCCTTCAAGGGAGTCGATAGTTCCTTTTAATTTAGTATCATTGTCAAACTTACTGTACCTTCAAGTCCTGCATCCAAGTCATTTATGAAGATGTTGAAGAGCACAGGGCTGAAGATGGAGCCCTGTGGAACCCCACCAGTGACAGGTGCACACTCTGATGTCACCCTATTCACTGTAACCCTTTGTGCTTGACCTGTTAGCCAGCTGTTCACTCACCACATCATGTGATCCAGCTGTGGGCTGGACATTTTGTCCAGAAGGATCCTGTGAGAGACAGCTTCAAAAGATTTACTGAAAAGGATTACATCAACTGGCTTCCCTTGATCAGTGAGGGATGCTTATGTTGTCATAAACGGAAATTGGGTTTGATAAGCAAGACTTTCCTCTCATGGACCTGTACTGGCTATGACTAATGACTGCATTGTCCTTCAGCTTTTTTTTCAATGCCTCCTAGAATAATCTTCTCCATAATTATACCAGGCACTGAAGTGAGACTGACGGGCTTGTAGCTCCATGGGTCAGTCTTATACACTCTTATTGAAATCCAGGATAACATCAGTGAGCTTCCCGTCACCTGGAACTTGTACAGATTCCATCATTCAAAAATCACAGAGAGAGGCCTGGCAGTGACATCAGCCAGCTTTTTCAGTATTACTGCTTGAATCCCAACAGGTCCAGTAGACTCACAGGGATCCAGCTAGAGCAGGAGATTCTGCACAAATTTTGTTTAAAGACAAAACTGTAATGTGCAAATGCAGAAGAGCTCAGAAATGTACTTCTCCAACTGAAGATAATTCTTTAAAATAAAGAGCTTCCTTGTGTGGTTTTCCTGAAATGCACAAGAAATACATGATCTCACATTTTGTTAACTCCTTATGTTTAGACCTCTTCACTGCAACAAACACTCATTACTTTTTTCCTCTGCCTTTGTGAAGTCTTCTTCAGTCTCTGCATAGGACTTCACAGGAATCAGAACCTAAAGCAATCAGATTTCTAAGAAAAGTAGCAACTCCTCTGAAATGGAGAGAAACACATATTTTCTTCAGGACAGATTCTGAGACAAATTGGGCTGACTGTCTCCCAGGCCATTATAACTCTGTGCTTTGCACTTCTGTGTCATTGCAAAGACATCATATAACTGAAGAAAATCCCACCTCTGAATTTTGTAACTGTATGGCTCTTTGGAAGACACAATATTGGTCCTGATCAAAAGGCCAATAGACTATTTGTCTAAAAATATACATTTCTGTAAATTTAATCAAATGCATTTTTAAGTAAACACATATAAGTTTTGATATGATATTTTATAACAAAGGTAAAAGAAGCTTTCATTCTGTATTGGTCACTGTGATATTAACTTTATGTGAGTGTGACTGCAATAAACTGGTACACTTAAAATTATTATACATTCCTGATTCAGTTTTGTCATCATATTGTAAAGTTTGGAAATATTTGTAACAATTTTCGTGTAGAAGTTTATATTTCAGCTAATATTGCTTTAAGGTTATGCAAAAGTGATCATGCTCTTTTTAATTTTCTGTGCATATCTACACACCAGTTCTTATTTGGAGTGTGAGATTTATATATAAAATCTACATTTCAAAAGTATATATTTCTGTTTATGTTAGAGGTACTTGTTTAGTTTTCCAGTAAGAAAACAAATCAGCTACACTGAGATTCTCCTAAAGATAACTAAACAATAAATAAGGTTTTTTTTATGGTCTATAAACATGGTTTCTGAATTTCTTTAATATATTTTAAGCAATTTAGCATTTGGTAATTATTCTCATAAAAATAATTATCACTGTATGAATTTTATTATTTTTTTTTAATTATTATTCTACCTTTTCTAGATAACACTCCCATAATTGAAAACAACAACTACCTATTTGACAGATAAAGAATTAACTGATCTCGTTATCCAAACATTTGCATGCAACAGTTCAATGTCTATATAGGGACTGGTGACAGGTGGTGCTCCTCTGGGCCCACACTGATACCATTTCTCTTCAACATCTTCTCTAATGACTCCAAGAGTAGGATTGAGTGCATCTGAAGCAACCCTGTGCATGACACTAAACTGAACTGTTGACACACCTGAGAGATGGAATGCCACCCAGAGGGACACTGACAGGTTTGAGGACTGGGACCAAGTCCTCAAAGTGAGTCCTCAAGTGAGTCTCATCAAATTCAACAATGGCAAGTGCAAAGTTATGCACCTGCATCTGTGCAACCGCCAGTATCAATACAGACTGGGGCGGGGCGGGTGTGTGTGTGAATGGATTGAGAGCAGCCCTGTGGACAAGAAGCACAACAGGGGCCAGAAATGTGCACTTGCAGCCCAAAAGCCATTGGTATTCTGGGACTGTTCATGGCCAGGTTGGATGCAGCTCTGAGAAAGCTGGTCTAGTGGAAGATGTTCCTGTCTATTATAGGGGGTTGGAATGAGGTGATCTTTAAGGTCCCTTCCAATCCAGGCCATTCTATGACTCCAGGCTGCATTCAAAGCATAGTGGCCAGCAGAGCAAGGGAAGTGACTCTGTGTCTCTCCTCTGCTCTGCTGAGACCTCACCTGGAACCCTGCATCCAGCTCTGGGGTCCCAGACAGGAAAGACATGGACTTGTTAGAGCAAGTCTAGAGAAGGACTGTGAAGATGATCAAAGTACTGGAGCAGCTCTCCTATAAAGACAGAGAGAGTTGGGGATGTTCAAGCTTGAAGAAGAGAAGTCTCCAAGGTGATTTTATAGCAGCCTTACAGTACATAAAGGAGGCTACAAGAAAGCTGAAGAGTGACATTTTACACCTGCATGTAGTAATAGGACAGAAAGGAATGGCTTTAAACTGAACAGTTGTAGATTTAACCTGGAAATAAGGAAGAAATTTTATGCTGTGTGGGTGAGAGATGCTGGAACAGACTGCCCAGAAAGAAGTGCATGTCCTCATGGGAAGTGTTCAAGGCCAGTGGATGAGGCTTTGAATGACCTGGTCTGGACGAAGCTGTTCTGGCACACAGTAGGGGTGTTGGAACTAGATGACCTTTTATGTCCTTTTTAACCCAAACCTTTCTGTGATTCTATGAAATTACTTTAGAGGAAAGAGAAATATCCTTTAAATTTTCACCAACACCAAATCTTCCTCTATCATTACCAAACTGAAAGGTATGAAAATATCAAGATCTTGAGAATTTCAGTCCAGTCTATTGCTATTTTCTGTTAAGAAATGGTGATTGTAGACAGGTAAATTTCATTTTGATCATTACTGCAGAGAAACAGACATATTTTGAAGAATCATCACAAGACAAAGGACTCTAACAAAGATTTGACTTACATTACCATATTCTTCACTGTTTATATCAAAATCTAATCACAGGAAGTTTTTCAAGTACAATATGTGATTAATAGTGTTATATCATCTTTGTGTATGATTTCAATTTGATTTGTTTTTTCTCCAGAATGAAAAAAAAGTGGTGTTTCTTAATGCTTGATTGCAAAATGAGAGAGAAGTGTACAATTATTTTTAATGGAACCCACTTGATCATTTTTTCAGGAAGCACTTATTTGTGATTATATCTGTATTTCCACAAGACTGAAGTTTCTACCTTGATTGTGACTCTGTGTCTAAGTAAATCCACAACAACAAATGTCTTTCAATGACATTTGCGTTGCTTTTTTTTTCATGCCCCATGATGTCATTTGATCCATTTTAGAAAACCCTGCAGTTTTAGAAAATGCTGTGGTGTTCCACTTACCTATAATCTTCCCAAGTGTGAGAGACTTGATTGCATTGAATTCTGTGCCTGAAGACAGAATAAACTTCATTCTTTCATTCTGGTTAACCTATAGAGTGATAGAGTGAGGAATAAAGTAGAATAATGGAAGAGATAGTAGCCAATATTTTCAAAAAAGCAGGTAAGATTGAGGCTAAAAATAAGAAGGTCTGAGGGAGGCATTTGTTATTTATAGCATAAAAACTCATCAGGAAATAGATTATCATCTTCCTTAGATCACTGATTATAACTGATATTCTTAAGCATCCCACTTAATAAGCGTTTATTTATCTTAGTGATTTGGCTGATTCTTTTTCACCTCTAAGATGAATAAAAAATAGCGAACCTTTAAGAATATGTAAATTTTCATTTTAAAAAGGCACTCAATATTTAACTTCATAAAGATCAACTATTATATTGTAAATATTCTGCCTCTCAGGGTACCTCTAGAACAACTTCAAGCCAAGTACCATTGCCCAAGTTCTAGCCTCCAAATACTAAATTATAACATGCAGGTATTTTGAATTAAAAAAAAAAAAAACAAGAACTTTCTGCATGTTAGTATCAACCATCAGCAAAATAAATGTTTCTATTTTACCATGAAATTTCCACAAAAATAAAATGTCCTCCTTTATAGTCACTTTCCTTTGATGATGTGAAAGAGACCAAAGAAAAATTTTAAAACAGACTTAAATTATTATCTGTGTGGTAATAAATTTGTACAGTAGTTTTATGCATAATTTAACTAAAAAACCTGAAAATGCAAGACTTGAAACAAACAACAGCAGTCACACACCTTTACCAAACTTTGAAAATTTAACCATCAAACAATTAACTGCATTTTCCTGTAAAATTAGGAGGTGATATTGGCCTTTTGAAATAAACAAAATTAACATCAAAGAGATAGGCTAACATTAATTTTGACTGTGCATCATGAGAGTGTTAACTTTGCTTTGATTACTTGAGATATTAAGGCACATTTTATTTGGGGGTAATTGCCTTGTTGCAAGTATTTACTGCATTTTGCTTGTCTACTTTTTTATAATAATCCACGTTTTCCCCTACCCCTAACAGAATTACCTCTACAAAAAGCGTTTCCTCCTCTCTATTAATCTTCACATGTTGTAGCTGTCCATCAGCCATGCTTTTGAAACTGATGCTGAAGACATCAGGATCTTGATGGCTATCTAGCTTGTACCTAATCTGTAAACTTCCTGCCAGGATAAAGAGAGAAAAGGTGTAGTACACTACATACACTATAAGCAGTATAGATCACATATTTTATGATATATGATATACTATACAATATATGATAAGCAATATATGAACTAACGTGCTTCATTGGGGTACTGCAAGGGCAAACCAAATGCTTGATTTGCTTAAGGACTTAGCCATGAGAAATGGATAAAAGTGAGAAATTAAAGGCAACAAAATGAGTAATAGCAATATTGGAAGCAGAACATAGTTGCAAAAATAGTCATAAGCTGTCCCAATTTTGATTATTGACTTAAAATTTGGGCAGAAATTTTATAATTACTTTCAAAATTCAGCTGAGAAAGACTGAGTCTGGTAGCTCTCATAATTGTGACTTATCAAATATAACTCATAATTCTTGAATGATGTTTTCCCTGTCCAGTCCTGTAAACCATTTGAAAATTAAATTGAATATAGTGTACTAACTCCTAGATCACTTTCTATTCGTTATTGTTAACTCCCAGAATACCATCTGTGTACAAATAATCACACAAAGACTCAGATCAGAAATTTCCTGATCAGAAATTCCTTCCCAGATTTAGATGGACCACAACTTTCTACTCATGCTCTAGAAATAGAGGCCTATGTCAGATTCAAGCCAGTCATGAGCAACACAGTTCCATGTCACATGACAGGGAGGATAATACAGGTACTATATATTCAAATATGTGTCCAGGAAAGCACAGAACCTTCCTTAAGCACAGAACCATGGTGACTGCAAAGAGTCTTTGATAAACCTGAAAATTTAACTCAGCCTATGGGGGTTTTTTACTTAAAAAAAAAACCAACCTAGATCTAGATGAAAGAATGGAAAAGAAAGATCTGACTAATAGTTAATGCTCAGCTTAAACAGAAATATCAATAATGTTACATGTATTTTTTTATAGGTATCTATATATATATATATATATATGCATTTTCATAGGTATATAAGTAGCTTATGAAATAAATTTAATGAAATTACCTTTGATTAATTTGGGAAATGGATAATGCACTTTAAAAAGTATTTTATTTCATAATTTATTTTGAGGATGGTAATTAATAGGCCTCATGAGTAGAATACAGCTCAGATAAATTTTAATTTTCATTTCCAAACTTTAAAACCCAAACATTTCTAAAGAATTTTCAGAAATAAACATTTTTGACAAAAACAATAGTGAAAGTTGAAAGTACAGTAGGAGGAATTCTTTTCATGTGGAATGAATTGCTTGATGCAGCTGGAAAACAAAGACACCATCTAAAGAAACAACAGGACAATATGTAGTTCCTGATTCAGGTCTGGAAATCAGAGAGAATCCAAGTTGACAGTTATGATGTTCATTAGTGTTTCCAGACATCCAATCTGAAAACTCACCATTCCTTGTGAGAATGACTGAGAGGTATTCCTTGTAGAAGGAGCTGACATGGAGCAGTAAGCTTGGCGTCCGTGTTGTTCGAAAGGCAAATGTAATTGCTTCCCTGGCCAGTGTCATGTCAGCATAGAAAGAAGAAGCATGAGAACTGGAATTTTTAGCTAATGTGTAGTATTCTTGAAAGTTGTATGTCACAGAAGTTCCAGTCCAAAAATAGGCAGAGATCTCTGAAACAAAAAGTAATTCATTATTTAAATATAATGCAAAATAACATTACAGAGCTTTTTTGTTGTTGTTGTTTGGTTGGTGTTTTTGTCTTCTGCCACATCACAGAAGAAAATAAAATGTATTCTAGACTATTGTGATAAAGCTAAAAAGTAAATAAAAATGAAACTAGCATTTAGAACTACAGAGAAACTTAAGACACAACCTGGTCTAGGGCAAGAGCTCATTGAGATGTGTGTCTTAAATATCTGTTTCATGAAGAAGTGTGTTTTTTATTAAGTTATTTTCTATTGATCATCCTAGTCCTCAAGCACAATATATTCTGTCTTGTATGTATAGTGCTTTTTGTAAATTACAAAGAAGTGGGTGCAGAAATTTGAATCCTAACATTTAGATTAGATTTGGTCAGAAACACATATGTGGTGGAAGAGACTGGTCAGGTGGGAGGAAGAAAAGGAAAACAGAAACTAACTTATGCTACTCTTATGTATGAATCACTTATAGAGGGCTTCTGTAATTGTGTGATTTCTGTTTTCCTCTGTTTCTGCTAAAAGCAATTATCTTAGTGCTTTGGATCACACCTTTCACACTTTGGAGAAATTTCTTGAAGTGTCTATAATCTGGTCCAGTATTTGACAAAAGCTGACTGAAAGTTATTGTATGGGCCATCCCACACTTTCAGCAACAGAGGCTAGTCTGTCTCTGCTGAATATTACAGTGTGACCATTAGTCCTTTCTGATGCAGAGGAGGAAAACATCATTTCTCACACAGTGACATAAGACCTGCAGTGCTAGATACGGAAAGTCTGAAGACTTTGGATCCCTCACTTTTGTGGTGGCAGTGATGACAGGGCAGATTTTGTGCTAATTTAGAGTAACATGAAGTTGTGGCATATAAGCTGCTTAGTACTTTGCAGAATGCATTTAATACATGGAGGAAGCAAGACTTTTTTGCAAATCTGAATTATATGCAAACACCAAAACTTCTAAATAAACTTCCATTTTTGAAATTCAGACTTAATGACTTGTGATCATCTACCAGTATGATAACTTCACCAGAGAGCTACTTTAAAAAGACTTGGAAAATGAGATCAGTCCTGTTTGCAAAGATCTGACTTTCCTCTCACAGCAAAAAGTAGATTTAGTTCTTCTGTTCCTTGGTTTGTTTTCCAAACTCAGACTTAGTTTTGAGATTACTATTTGAAAGACAGAAATCCAAATGCTTTACCACAAAAACATAGTTCCTAGATTTACTATAGTATCAAAGAATCAAAAAAAGTTGCATGAAGACGCTGATCCTCTCAGGTAATGTGGTTCCTGCTTAAATGGTATACATTGAAGTTATCTCTGAAAGAACAGTGTTTAGCAAAACTTACAGATATTGTGTAAACTCAGCTGAATATTTACCTATGTTATGTAAACCACATATTTTGCAAGATTTAAACATATCTTTAAGGGGATTTGAAGATCTTGATCTGGACTGTATGGTCCTGTTTTCAATAATTGATAAAGGTAAAAGACATGCTTGCCTTTCTTACAGAATGGACCAGCATAGGCTGAGAAAGTGCAGTCACAGGAGAATCCACTGTATTTCTCTCTACATTTTCCACCATTGTG
>VYZP01013047.1:0-54340 GCA_013400635.1 Hypocryptadius cinnamomeus
TTCCACACATATCACAATCACAGTTACGCACATTGTCTGTATGTACCTGACACGAAACACAGCTTTGTATTTCACAGATCTGATTCTCTCCCTATGGAGAAAATCTGATGTAGAGCCTTGCCCCTCTCCATAAGGCCAGCCTTTTCAGAGTTCATGCTATGATCTTTTAAAAGGTAGCTTGGTAAAACACTTTTAACTGAAAGACAAGGCCAAAAAGGAAATGTTTTGCTGAAAAGTGAAAAGTGATTTCTACCTCAAAGTACCTCTTTTTTGCCTAGTTTATATATTTAAATTTTTATCAGAGCAAAAGCTACTTTTGCAGAAAAGTTTCTGCGCAGAAATGTTGCTGGTTCAGTGCAGGAGTCAGTCTCTCAACAGAAAGTAACTGTTTGCTAAGCCATATTTGAAAAAACAAATCTCCAGTTAATTTTCTTTTTCTTGAAAAAATACCCTCTGTCATTTGAGGGTGTCTGGCAAATTTCAGGCTCACGGTTTCATAGAGCAAAGTGGTGTTCGGGCTAAATTCAGGCTTTATATTGGAAAGAAACTTGTGACCTTCTGTCCTTTTTCTACTGCATCTTTAGAATGGATTTAAATCCATGAACTTCATTGTCAAGATGGGTCTGAAAGACTCATTTGTTATATCCCCATACATACATATGTTTGCTCTTCTCAAGTAGGGATGATGTTCTGAATGTGCAGCCAAGGCTTGATTCATAGATAATAAAGCAGCTCTGAAATTCTTGATGTAGCCCTTCTAAAAGTAATTCACAGGATTAAAAATCTCTGTCAGGAAGCCAACTAAATGGTAAAGTTAATAATCTCTGCCAGGGCCATAGGCATAGGTTGTCACCTAACAAACAGTTGGGATTTGTGGACCTTTAAGAGCAAACATCTGCAGTACAGCTCATGGATCAGTAACACTGTGGTGCAATTTAGAGACACTTTAGAAGTGGGGTGGGGAGGGAAGTCAATCCAAATTTCTCCTTACTTGAAAAAAAGAACACTGAGAGTGCACTCTTTTATAAGCCTTGAGGTTTTAAGCTGACTCTGCTAAAACAGCAGAGCAGTAAGTTTAATAACAATTATGAGATAATACTTTCCTTTGTGAGAGTAATCCTCCTAAATGTTTCTAATTTATAATTAAGGTAATTTCCATTAGAAATTACCACCCTCCTGCCCCATAATCTGCCATTGCATTTACAGTGAAAAAGGCTGAAAATGAACTGGTGTCTCCTTATGACTGAACAGATATGTGCATACCTCCAGCACAGAGATAGGCCCATCAGCAATGGGCAACCCCTTTCTCTGTCACTACAAATTAAAAGGATTCAAGAGCTGTGAGAAGTCACAGACTCTTTGTGAGATGAGGTCACCGGATAGGATGGGCTGCAAAAATGGGCCCGAGGGCAGTGGTGGCCCTGGTGCTCTGCTGTGGGGACTAAGCCTGGGCAGGTAGGTGACAGCCCAAGCACAGTTTTGCTGCTCACTTGCTCAGGTCCACAGCAGGCACCCTGGATGCTCGGGGTGGCTGAAAGGCTCCCTGCTACACAGCACCCTGGGCTGGAGAGGGGCTGCCAGAGCCGGGCTGAGAGTCCTGTCCAGGGACATTCCCAGTGGGCATCCAGCTGGAGGGATGCTGAGGCAGGGGGAACTGCAGCACAAGGCCAACTTCTGGCTGCTGCCACACCCTGCATTGGCACCGGGGAGTACCCTGGTTTGGAAGGGTGCAGAGATAATGCATGAACCCTTTTTCCCTTAAATCAAAAATATCCAGACAAACTGGCCTAAAATCACGTCTCTGTTCAGAAGAAAAATGAAAATTGGAAAATGCATTCAAAACTTTCCGTATTTCTTCATTCCTGGTATTAAGAAAAGAAATGGAACTCGCAGTTTTTTTTGGTAGTGTGATCTTGGGGGACTATTTCCCAGAAAAACTGTGAGGAAGGATCAGAAAGGTTTTGCTTTTAGTTTTTTCTCTGTTTGCTCATCTTAGCATGAAGTGTGCAGTTGAGGATGCTATGTAGTTTGTAATGTTCTGGTCCTTTTTTCTTTTGGTCCTGTTTTTTTTGTTGGCTTTGGTGTTTGGTTGGTTGTTTTGTGTTTCATTTTAGTTTTTTTAGTTTGATTTTTTTTTTTCCCCCTTGGGAAAACAGTTTTAGTAAAAGGACAAATTTATTACAGTGCTTGAAGTCCACAAATCATCACTGTCTTGTAATACCTCATCTTGATAGAAAAATGAAAACACAAAGGCTTTTGGAGCTGGACTTGACTCCTCTGCACTATTTTCTCTCTTTCCCTCTTGTCCCTTCCAGAACCACTGATGCATCTCTAATAGGAAAAATGCAAAGTGTGCAAGTTGTCTTGGCCCTGTGGCTCAACATCTTGTCATGTTGCACTATTATGTTGACTCTTCTGTACAGGGAGAGTGCATGAAAAAATCCCAGAAGCACTGTTCTGGTTCAGACAACCACAATTCCATTTTTTGTTGGCTCTGGGAAGAGAGATTCTACAGAGACAGACATCTCGGAGCTAATCAGCTGGTTTGACTTAAAGGGAGCTGTGTGGAGGAAAGCCAGTGGCATATTGCAGACCTAACTGTGCTCAGACTCAGTTTTTCCTTCTTTTGTTTGCTTCTTTGGAAGCAGAAAGGAAAAAGAAGAATGTGCAGAATTTTGCTTCCAGAAACTGGGTGTATTGAGTTGTTCATAATTATCTTATAAAATAGGAGGGGATGAAATAGGGAAACTTGACCCAATTATTTTCAAGGCTTCTGAGGGACAAATTTAATTATTTTGGTATTTTGTGGTTTTGCCCACTGAAGTATGAAGTCCTTTAGCTACATGTGTCTGTCCAAGTGTTTTTAGTTTAGGTTATTTATAGAGCTCCATTATTGTGGTAGATGTGCCTTTCACAATCCATAGTTTAACACATTGCTCTGAACTAATACTGGTGGACCCACTCTTTACACAAAGGGAACCAAGACAAAGCACATGCATTTGTTGACCTTGGAGTAGGGTTATTCCTCATTTAAAGAAGGATGTTTATTTCAGTATATGTTTTATTGTGATATTTATTCTATTTGGCCAAGTCTTGAAGATCCTCAGCACAATGATTCAGAACCATTAAGCCCTGTCCCAGATGAGACAGTCAGTGCTCTGCTGCTTACAGCTCCCACCTGCCTCGTACCCACATACATCCTGTAACAAAGCCCTAGCACAGTCTAAGGAACGGGACCAAGCTTTCCAGAAGCAAAGTCCTTGGCCAAAGCAGATAAAAAGGGTCAGCTGGGAAGCAAAGCTGCTGGTGCCTCATTTTTTCTTGATTACAGAACGGTTCAAAACAGACCTCAGGGTAATTTGACTGGAGCAGCAACTTCCTAACTTCTCACTGGCTGAGGTTTTTGTAGTGGAGCTTTATGAAGACAAGGGTGCTTCCTCTGTTTGACTTAACAAGAGCAGCAGCAAATCACCAGCCTGTTAATTTTCTGGTTTGTTCACATGATGTGTGCCTGCTGAAAATGCTACCTTAGGTCAAAATAAAACTCAGTAGGAAAACCATGTGACTGTGAAGGGAGAGAAAGGGCATGCTGAGCAATGCAGTGGCATATTAAAAAACACCTGTTAGGCTTGATTGCAGAAGTTAAATGCAGTATCTTCTTCAGCAGGTTTGGATCGGGCTTTTATGAAAGGAATTCAGGCTCATTCTATAGCAGCTTTATGGGTAGGAGATCTGTAGTTGGACTACTGCAATGGAGGGATGCTTCAAGGGGCTTAACACAAGTCACATGAGCATGAGCAGCTGCCTGGTCACACTGTGTTAGAGCAGGAGCCTGGGATGATCCTCTCTGGGGTCATTCCCTCCTCTGCTCTCAAACATTGCTTCAGCAGCTCTGATACTGCAGTGATTCGATTCCCCTAGAGGTTTGTATGGTCGCTATTGTTCCAAGCCTTGATGTTCACACACTTGTTTCACTATCAAAGTTTGTACATGATCCGTCAGCCCTCCTCTGTTTATAAGCCACACAGAAAAGGCCTCTGAAGCTCTTCTTGTCTCTGTAAAGAGGAGGCATTTGGGTTCAGGCATGTTAATGCTATTTCAGTGGACATCTTTGGGCTTCCCAGACTTTATTGAATTCTGATCCTCAGAAGTGAATCCTTCCCCTCAGTAGCACTAGGAAGTCCAGGAAAGCTCTGGATCATGGCTCAGCACCCCATGCTTCACCCCTGGAGATCTGCTGTACCAGGGAGCGTGGTCTGGATCCAGCCAGACCTGTGAAGCTGCTGAGCATAGGCTGACCCTGGGTACGGGGGGACCTTGCTGTGCCGGTGGTGGGAGGGTGCCAAGGGAAGAACCCATCTGTGTCTGCCAGGTTGGCTGGCTGACTTGGGTTCCCTGCTACACAAAAGTGGGACATCTCCTGGAGCTCAGCTGCTTTGGAACCAGTCTTTATTGTGTTACTGTGTCGGGACAGAGAAGTCTTCCAGAGTTTGAGCTGAGTTCATAAAGGCAATTGCAATCTGCAGTCTTGTTAGTCTGCAGCTAAAATAAGCAACCCCTGTGTAGCTTAAAGTTGCCTATTGAAAATTTATTCCTTGTTATCAGAGAATGAAAGAATGGTTTGGGTTGGAGGGGACTTTAAATATAACCTACTTCCAACCACCTGCCATGGACAGGGACAAAGCCCTGTCCAACCTGGCCTTGACCACCTCCAGGGATGGGGCATCCGCATGCCTGTGTTTTAACATCGGTGTCAGTGTGTCCACATGAGTATGCATTGCCTTGCTGTACTGCTTGTTTAGCAGTACTTAAAGTAGGAGAGTCTTCATCCCTGTATTTTGCCTATAATACAGAGAGATGGGATAGATAGATGGTCAGGTTATTTGCCCTTTCAGAGAGGAAAAGCCCATATCCTCAGCTGAGGTCTCTGTGGCTCTGCTAGGGTGACATCAGGACGTCAGCCTAGAAGTAGGTGGTGCTTCTGCTGAGCAGACAGAGGTCCTTGGCACAGGGACATTCATAGTGCACATCTGTTCTGCTCTCCCTTTGTAAAAGGGAATTTTTCCACATATCAGATCTGCTAGCCATTCCTCTGAAATATTTTACACCCTAATAAGTAAAATTTATCCCTTTAGAGATGGCCATAAAACATAGATTTTGGAGGTTGAGGTGATACCGTGGTTGGCCTGCATTGTGACAGTGGATTGTAACCTTGTGTCAGCCAAGCATTTTCAAACTCTCTAAGGAGAGCACCCTAGATCCATAATTCATAGGATTTAGGGCCAGAAGGGACTATTAGATCATCCAGCCTGACCTGTTTAATGCAGATCATAGCATTTTTCTGAGTAATTTCTGCTTCAGCCCTGTAACTTCTGTTTGAGCTACTGTGCATCTTATAAGGGAACATGTACTTTCAATTAAATGAAGCCAGAAATTAAGATTTTTAAAAATTATTATTATTCAGTAGTTTGATCTAGCAGCTAATTACTCTCAATGGTTAGTGATTATTAAAATTAATTGTATCTTCTTAGCCAAGTTTCCAGCCATTAGATCTTGTTACATTTTTGTCTCATAAAGAACCATTCAGTATTAGAAATATCTTTTTACAGTCAAGGTTTTCACTATGAATTACAAAATCCTTAAGTTCAGGATCTTGATCATCTCCACTGGACATAATGTGAAGAAGAAAACCTCTGTGATCCTTAGATGGATCACATTTGTTTTTTTTACTGTACATTTTATATGCCTGCAGAACGGACTTGGTATTTGTGAAAATTAACAAAGCAAATCCCTTTTAATACATTACAAACAGCGCTCAAAGCCTGTTTTTTAGTCAGGCAGAGGAATTGTCTCCTGCCTTGGAAAAAACCTCAGCTGAAATAAAAATTTATATTAGAGCAATGCAAAGCATTTCATCAGACTTCAGACACAATTGAACTTAGCCTTGGGCCAGAGGCTGAGTTCATGAACCACAGCTCATGCTGGCAAAAATTCAGCTGTGAGAAATGTTGCTTCTCTTTCTCCCACGACAACTTGCACCTTTTACCACCCTCCTCAGAGCCACACACAGAGGGAGAACATGGAGGGAGAAAAAAGCAGGGGGAAGCAGCTTACGTCTCCTGTCACCACTCATTTTTGCTGGGGGAGGATTTAGTTGCCCTTCTCTATTTTTCCCTCAGTGGGAGGGGATGCAGGCATGAGAGTGTCTGAGACGTCCATGATTCGGAGTGCCTTGTATTGTCCTTGAAGGAGTTTCTGGGTTGTTGGGTACTAAGCTTGCCCAGAGGAAAAATAAATAAGGGAAAAAACATCCCATGTCATCTGACAATGTTTGGAGGAGTGGCATACTCTTATTAGAGCCAGGCATCTCCACCAGAAGCTCTCTGCTGGTAAAGTGTTCCTGATGCAAGGACAGTTTATAAGAATCCCCTTAACAAAATACATAATGACTGCAAAATTGTTATTGCAACTGAGAACTTCAGTTTCTAAATCATAAATGGAGCTTCTTGCTGCAACTATGCTGAAAATGTTAAGTGTAGGCCACAGTTTAAGAGAATCTCTTTTGAGGTGGTTGGTCTATCTGGTTAGTCACTACAGTGAGAAGTCACCTGTGAGGAAAAGATGTGTGATTAGGAAGTTTGGGCTTGTTTTTTTTTAATACAGAAAGAAAATTTGGAAATAATAAAGGCTGCCCACAGACGCCATAATATCTGACAGTTATGCAATAGATGCTACATAACTACTTCAGTCATAGAATATTAAGGGGTTGGAATGGACCTTAAAGTTCATCTACTCCCAGCCCCCTTGCCATAGGCAGGGATGCCTGCCACTAAACCAGGCTGCTCAAGGCCTTATCCAGCCTGGCTTTGAACACTGATGTGTCCACAGCCTCCCTGGGTAACCTGGTCCGGTGTCTCACCACCCTCACAGCCAGTAATTTCTTCCTAATATTTAACCTAAACTCGTCCTACTTCAATTTGTGCCCATTACTCCTTCTCCTATCACTACAGCTCATGATGAAGAATCTCTCTCTGGCTTCCCTGTAGGCTCCCTTCAGGTACTTGGAAGTTGCTATGAGGTCTCCATGCAACCTTCTCTTCTCCAGGCTGAAAAGCCCCAGCTTTCTCAGCCTGTCTTTAGTGGGAAGGTGCTCCAGTCCTCTCATCACCTTTGTGTTGCTCCTCTAGCCTTGCTCCAACAGTTGTGTCCTTTTTATGCTGGGGACCCCAGAGCTGGATGCAGCACTCCAGGTGGAGTCTGAACAGAGTAGAGGGGGAGAATCACCTCCTTTGACCTGCTGGCCATGCCCCTTTTTAAGAATGGAGGTTATATTTCCCTTTATTCAGTCATCAGAGACTTCATTTGACTGCCACAATTTTTCAAAAATGACAGATGGTGTCTCAGTGACTTTATCTCTCAGGTCCCTCAGAACCTGCAGAGGAATCTCTTCAGGTCCCATGGACTTATGCACACTCATGTTTAGGTTTTCTCCAACAGATGGTTGCAGATATTCTTCCCAGCTTTCTATTTTAGTATTTTATTTTCCAGATTTTTCAGCTATGCCTATACTGAAGAAACATGCTCTGATGGATTGGTGTGTAATGCAGTAAGAATGTGGTCAGGAGTGTAGCATCTGTGTTTTGCTGGGTTAGCACCAATACTTGTCCAGCCACATCAAGGGTTTCCACCAGCAAGAGAGACACCACTGTCTTCAGTCCTCCGTATCCTACTGTTCCAGTGCCATGGGGCCAAGGGGTAGCAAGAGAGCTGTAAAAAGCATCCCTCTTACTCAGCACCTGTCAGTCCTAGAGTAGAGAAGTCCTTGATGGCTCTTTTGGAAGTTGTCATCATTCTCTGGAAGCTGGAGCTAGTCACCATATGCAGCTCTTTCTTCTAGTTCTAGCTTAGTCTCTGCTGACTGGTATATAGCCCCTCTGAAAGAAATCTGGAAGAATTTGGAGAGAAAAGAAGATACATACAGGTGGCATTGGAATTCATACATGTGATGCAAGGTATGGCGGAAATTTAACAGGAAGTTTGGTTATAAAACTTGTGCCAGTGTAAAGGAGATATGCCTTTCTTACTGGCTATTTGTTCCTGCCCTTGTCTTTGTTTTGACACAAAAGATGATGTAGCTGGAGATTAGGGTGCTGATCTGGCTGAAAATAAATATGAGAACCAGAAAACTGCTACACTGCTGGTTGCAAGTTGAGAACAATCTCTGCAGAGCTTACTATAAAGGTGCAAAATCTGGTGTCAGGTATCCCTCCAGCCATGTTTCTTTTCCTGGTGACTGCCTGCAGGAAAGCAAGCTAAGATATTGCATCCATAAATGTTTTGATAAACCAGACTGATCCCTTGCCAAGCCAACTGATTTTATTCAGTTTTATGTCTGCATTTCTTTTAGAGCCAATTTCTATTGTATGTCCAATGATACTGCAGTGCTGTGGCCTGTTTTGGTGACTCTTCCCTGCATTGATGGCATGTTGGCAGCTGATTGATGGCCTCAAACTGCTGTTAAAAGACCCAGTGGTGGCAGTGGTTGCAGGACTGTAGAAGATGCTTTGATGTTGCTACTGTGGAGTTCTGGACTGTTCTGCACATCCCAATGCCATCGAGCTCATTGGGATGGCTTACCTGTAGTTACCGCTCTGATCTGAATGCCTCACAGTATTCCCTTATCTTGCTTGTAACAATTTCTTTGCAATGAAGAGGCCTGAGTAGCACTTGCAGAAGGGTGTTTTATGTGGATATTTGTTTTCTGTAAGTATATAAAGAGATATCCATCTAGATGTGTAATAAACACCCCATAAAGCAGCTTGACTCTACGTGGAGATTTGCAGCTGTGTTTACATAGCCTGACACTGCAATATCCATACATCATCCCTTCCTCAAGGAAGTCTTGCTTCTCTTTTATCTCTTCTTGCCTTTTAAAGGCTCTGAGAATTTACTTTGCTCCCACGTGACCAAAGCTTACCATGACCTCACTGCATCTGCTTCTTAGCAGATATTGTAGAAACACGACACCATAATAGTGTTGAGCTAACTTGGAAGAGGTGGACTTGAACTTGAGCATCACTGGTGGGAATGTGACATGAATTAATGAACATTGAGGTCAGATTTAGACCTTGTTATCCTCATGCCAGCAGACTGTGAATCTTGTGGTCTTCTGGATGGAACCGTGCTCATATGAGACAATTCACATGCTCTTACACAAACCTCTCCAAAGATGCTAACAAATTAGCAAAAGGGCTGCTCCTTTTGTGCTTTGCTGGTGTCACTTGTTATCAAGAAATAGGTTCTGCAAA
This sequence comes from Hypocryptadius cinnamomeus, assembly GCA_013400635.1. NCBI lineage: Eukaryota > Metazoa > Chordata > Aves > Passeriformes > Zosteropidae > Hypocryptadius > Hypocryptadius cinnamomeus. Next base: position 9,309 of record VYZP01013047.1, read on the forward strand.
ATTCATCTGTGGAAAGCAATACCTCATCTTTACAAGCAGCTTGGCACTGCAGGCACTGAGCTCGGACTTTTCAGAGGAATTCCCACACTCTGATTTGATTTGCTGGGATTTCCTGAACTTGCTTTACAAGATTGCCTAGGCAGAGCTGCCTTTTTGCTCAGTTCCATTCTCTTGCATGATGCCTAAGTAGGGATTAATTTGTTCCTTTGTTATAAATCTTGCAGGACAAACGGAGCCTGTTCTCATCCATGTTCCTAGGAATAACCAACATCATTGAAGTACATAAGCTTGTATGTATGCGCAAACTCACAGAGAAACACAAACATGCTCTTCCCTAATACTAGAAATTTCCTGTAGGTGGTAGGAAACTCCACAGTTTACATTTACTGCTCATTATTGCAAGTTACATTGCGGTGGCAGTAGGTAGAAGTCCTGTCTCACATCTTCTACACGTGGCAACTAAAACTGTTCCTCTCCAAAGTGCTGGTGTGGAGTTGTCTCCGCAGGGTGTTGTGGAGGGTCATGCCTCCTCTCCTTTACTCCTTCTGCCTGTTATCCTGGCTGAGGATGGATGGCAGAAGCCCCAGCAGAGGCTGCTGCATTGTAGCCCTGGTTGTTCCTCCCAGCAGTTGTCTGGACATCTCAGTGTGTGGCTCCTGGGAGGGGCAGTGTGAGCCAGAGATGACGCTAAAGCTCTGCCTCGTTTGGGCAGGGGTGATTTCCAGCAGATCTAAGTGGAGAATGAGAACAGCCTCTCTACTCTTCTTCCCAGTCATGACCTCCTGAGCTGTAAAATCCAGGTCATTCACACCTTGTGGCTCCTTGGAGTGAAGGATGAAAAAGCAACTGAGCTTGGCGTGCCTGATTTTTCTACCCTTTGTATTGCACATGCACACTTGATATCCAGACCTGAGGCTTTGAGTGAGTGGGATAGAAAAGCCATGTTTATTTGCCAGCAATTCTGTGGTGTGGAGATATCCTGCATATAGAGATCACAGGATATTTTGTAAGTATTATTAATCTCATTTTCACAGACAGAGATGCTGCAGTGAAGAGTGGATAAGATGACTTTGTGAAGCTGTCTAGGAGGAGGAGGCCATTTGCTGAGATTTAAATCCATGGCAAAGTTATAGAGATTGAAAATATAAACTTGCATTAGCCTAATGTAAGTTGCTCTTCCATATGTTTGATCTACTCATCCAGTATTTTCAGTTACACCTATCATGTTGTTAATGCCCAGAAATGTTTGTAGAAAAGTTTAAGAAAAACACAGTGCTGCCCTCCTTGCTCAGGCCTAGGATGTTTCTTTTACATTCCCCAGAACTGCTCATCAGTCTCTAGAAATTTAACCATGATTCCTCATCCTGTTCAAGAAGTGTCTTATCAGAAATGGTTTTCCATCAAAGAGATTTATGTCTCAGTACAGTTCATAGGAATCCACTCTCAAATTGCTTTGTTCCAGATGCTTATATTTGACGTCCATATTTCTAGAACTGATAAAGTTGTATTTCATAGTAGTTCCTAGTGTGCCCTGCAGGTGAGAATGAAGATTTCTGGGTTGGCCCCAAAGCAGCTTTATGAAAAGGGAGCACATTGGAGAAGCAGCTTCCACCATAGCCCTTGTAGGCTGTCTTTGCTGGCAGCATGGCCTTGCCTTCAGAGTGGGGAAGTTCTTAACAGTGATGTTTTGCAGGGTGGGCAGAATGCCTCAGTTATTCAGGGTACGGAATTTACAGCTGCTCTCAAATCTCTGCATGACTGTGTCTCTCAGAGTATGCATGCTGCTCAGGTTTCAGAGCCTTGCTCATTCTTGCTGAGGCATCATAGGGTGGTTGCCCCCACTTTTGCCATAAAGCATCTTTGGAAAGGCAGCTGGACAGTGTATAAGTCATAGAAAATATTGGAGAAAATTTCCACCAAGAATTTCCAGCAAAATTCCTGTTCTGTGCTTCCTCTCTAACTATAGAGCAAATTTATAGAATCTTCAAAGAGTAGTTTGGGTTGGAAGGGACCTTAATGATCGCCAGCTTCCAATTCCCCTGCCATGAGCAGGGACACCTTTCCCTACATGCCCTTGTCAATAGTCCTTCTCTGGCTTTCTTGAAGGCCTCCTTTAGGTACAGGAAGGTACTATAAGATCTCCCTGGAGACTTTTCTTCTCCTGGTTGAACAACCCCCACTCTCTCAGCTTTTCCACAGAGGAGGAAATCCTCTGTCCCTCTGGTCATCTTCATGTTCCTCCTCCAGACTTGGTCCAGTAGATCCTTGTCCTTCTTTTATTGCAGGCCCCAGAGCTATACTCAGCACTCCAAGTGAGTTCTCATAAGAGCAGAGTAGAGGGGAAGAATCACCTCCCTTGACCTGCTGGTCATGCTATTGTCAACACAGGATACATTTTAAAGTGTATGGATTTTTTTTTTAAAGTGTTTTTTAATGGTTTTCCAGCCCTTGTTTTAAGCCAGATACTGTTGTCACCGTTTACGCACGTGGCAGATGTGTAATGAAGTACTTGCATATGTTTTTGTGCTACTTTCTCTAATAGCAAGGGGCTTTTTTTTCTGTGCATTGATCAGGTAGTCTCTCTCTTCACTCCTTTTGCTGTCCTCTTCCTCCCTGACCTTCTGCCACCTGCTCAGCAGACCTGTGTGCCTTCCCTCCTACTCCAGTGCGTGCTGCAGCGACCTGCCAGCTAATCACCCTGAATTTACTCACACTACTGGGACCTGACTTGCAGATTCCAGCCATCTTTACTTCAGGCATAGCAGCCTGGCAACCTTCCAGGCTGCCTGCTGGATCTGGGCCAGCTATTTATTGTGAAACTTTTGCTCCTCTTGGACTTTGCAGTAATTTTGATCCCCCTGGGGGATTTGCCTAGTACCAGGTAGAGAAATCCAATAAAAAACCCTGGGAATTTGCTCTGTGCTCAGCAACACATAGTTGCTACTGACTCAAATCCTGTTTCTTTTACAGCAATATAAGTGGACTGTAAAACCAATAAAAGGTACTTTTACCTGTGACTGCAAATATTCTGGTGAATGGGAAAAAAGCTGCATGTGCTGGGAATTGAGATAAGGTCCAGATTTGATGCTCTGTGTGAACTGTTAGAAGACATAGAAGAGCAATAATTTTACTCTCCACGTCTGGACCAAGACTGAGCTTGTTCTTATTCTGTGCATTGCTGAGACTCCTTTCCTGTACTTGAATATATTAAAATGAGCTAAACAAGCTGAGTTTCTCTGTTGTTCAGATGAGCCTCCTGCTGCTGCCCCCTGTGCAAACAGCACTGTCCCCACAAAATGGGACCATGCTGCACACTCCATGCCTACAGAAATGGTTTCAGAGGGGCTACTCATGGAATAACCCCAAGGAACTGGGTACTGTGCTTTAGATGTATGCCAGTCAAATAAGTGCCTGTGCACTAGGTTACAACCACTGTTTTTTCTTTGCAGAGGACACAAACATCCATCTCAGCACAGCTCCTCTGACAGAATAAGCAAGTGTATGAGCTGTTCTTCAGCATGGGAACTGCTGCTGCTGGTCTGTGTCACCCTGCACACAAGTTACCACTTACTCATATATAATTTAATGTGGAATGTGGGAAATCGGTCTGAGTGTGAGGTAAAATGCAAATCTCTGAAGACAGCAGGTCAGCTGGAAAAATACCTTTCTCCTATGTCCCCTAATGGCCATGTAAAGGGGTGACCCTCAGCCAGGGAAGGCTGATGGCCTAACAATTCCACTGCACTAACTTTTGCCTTGCAAATGCATGCTAGGCTGGAAGTGAGGATTTGCTCAATTCTTGCAGCTCTCCGTGTTGAGTCCCTGGAGCCAACACCCAGGCATTTTGGGGGACTGAGAGAGGATGTGTGGTCTCCTGCTTGATGGAGACCAAAGATCAGTGCTAAGGGTCAAGCCAAACCACAGTGTTTCCATAAGCTCGTCCTGAGCTAGAGCCTGCAAGCATGATCCTCAACTGTGGCTCTGGGAAGCATCAAGGTGGAAATATTTTAGGGTGTCCATGGGCATCTCAGTCACACACAGGTATCACAGTGCTTAAGAAGTGGTATTTTGCTGGTGCTTTTTACTGCAGCTGTGCTCCCAGTCTTGTCCTGGAAACTGCTTCCAGGGAAGAGGATTGACACACCTTTGTTCTTTCTCTTCCTGAGGTGTAGCTATGGGGTCTGCTAATGGGCACCATCAAATAGGAAGGGAGCTGGGAATCATGCTTCTTGAGAGTGTCTTGCCATAGTCTTGGACCTTCTTAAATGAAAGGCAGCAATTACCCATTCCATTACCCTTGATAATGTTTTATTAGTAATTGTGGTGATTATCTGGAATTGCCACTGTTAATAGTGTGCTATGATTGGCAGGGTCCAGCTTACACTTGATTTCTGCCTTGGGTGGGGGAAGAAAGGGCTGTTTAGTTTGTCACTGCTGTCCTCTGTAATAATGTATTTCATGTCAACTAAAGCACAGCTTAGGACCATATTTAGGATGTTGGACTAAATTTGCCTTTCCAATTAAAGTCTAATGTCCTCCAGACTAATTCCAGGCTATGAAGGACACTTCTAGAAGTATCTAGGACCCCCAAGGAACATGCTGCATTATTTAACCATGCTTTGAAGAATTGAATTTTGTTTAGGAACATGCCCATCGCTAGCTGTGAGCTGAATTAACACCGAAGTATCAGAAAACTTGCTTCACCTGCATGGGAAAGAAGTTGGTTCCTTGGTTTGACATTTTTAAAGAAGCAGCCCCAATGTCATCCTAAACTAAGATTTCTATTTCAGAAAGCCCAGAAGAAGAAGGTTTGGCAGCTGTACAAGAGAAGGACTGGCTATTTATCATTTTGCAGCATAGGAAAAATCCTTTCCCAAAAGAGGGTTCCATGGATTTCGTTTCCTGGCAGAAAAGAGCGCACCCTCTTAGCCCCCCAAACAATATGGGAATCAAAATAATTATTTACCAGAGGTGTTTCTGGATCAAAGCCCTGCTACAGCCTGAGCTCAATGAGTTTCAGGTTTAGATCTTGATTCCCACCCTTGCGTTTCTCTGCTTGGCTGAGCCTGCTTCTTCAAAACTGCTGAGTTATGGGTGTTTTAGAAGGAGGGTGTTTTCAGGGGACAGATGAGTATAAAAGCTGTACAGAAAGGAGTGTGAAAAATTGAACAGATGCAGAACCACTTTATTACGTGCCTTTGTAGTCCATCTCTTCAGTCCACATTAGTTTCTGTGTATAAAATACAAATTTAGGACTTAGACCTACAGTGGCGTAGCACGTACGATGCCCCTGTGCGTAACAGCCTTTCACAAAGTCTGAAGGGCACTTTTGCTGTACGTAAACCCTTACACTTTTCAAAGCTCAGCTCTCCAGCTCTGTCTCCTCCTTCCCAGGTCATTGGAACAAGGCAACCCTGTTTGGTTACCAATCAGAGGTGGATGACCTGCTTGTTTATGGGATTGAGGAAGACTCTGCAGACTGATGATTAATGGAGTCCTGGCAGGAGCTACTTTAAAGCCACTTTAAACTAGCTTTTGTTTTCTGCTTGAGCTGGCCCAGAGAACTGTTTGGACTGGCTGTACTTAGCCCGGTGCATCCTGACAGTAATATGCTATATCCTGTCCTGCTGGGCACTGGAAGCAATGCAAAGCCAGTCTCTCAGGAAACAGCCTGGTGCAGCCGTGATGCAAACAACACAATACACATTAGCTCTGAGCAGGCACCACTGGCTGAAAAGATTTTTTTTTAAAAATCTTTTTCCAGTGTTTATAGTATGGCCGTGACTTACTGCAAATGAAGAAAACATGAAGGAGTTGAATTCAACATGTTTGTATTTGCCACTCTTTTTGCATGGTTGCTTCTAACTAATTTGGGGGTTGTTCAGTGAAATTTTGCTTCTTTTTTCTTTTCTCCCCACCAGTTTTGCTTTCAGGACCTAGGACAAAAAGGAAAATTTAAAAATGTTTCCCTTTATAGTGTTTCTTGGGTTGGAGGAAAGGACCATAAGCATTAGTGGCATTTTTGCTTTAATGTATATTTGTGTATGCATTTATTGTTTGTGTAATACGTGTATGTGGAGCCAAGTTTGTCCCTCTGGTGTCTCTTTCATCCTGTTTAGTCAAACCTGTTTTGTTTTTTTTTTTCTGGATTATTCTTGTGGTTATACAAGTGCGGGTGGTCTGATATTTGAAAAAAATTAGTCCTTTAGCTGGACACAAATACCATGATTACACGTAGCCACGAGTAGTTCTGCATTAATGGACTCATCTAAGACACTTAAAGGAGGCTTGAGCAATTTAAGAAAGTGATGAGGATCATCCCTCTGAAAAGCCAGCCTGTTATTTAAAGATGGATCAGATGAGATGCTGAGGAACTAATGATTCCTCTGTGCTTACATCTCAAAACCCCTGGCTTTCCATAAGTGACATGTGGTTGTCCCTAACAACAGCCAGATAAAACCAGAGTTAATGGTGTAAGAGGCAATTTAGCTTACAGTTATGTGCATTTTATTTAGATAATTATAGGAGCTGCAATATGCTCACTAAGAAATGTGGAGACAGCTTACATTTACAGCCTCATCTTATGTTCATGTAAAGAAAAAATCAGGGATATGGTATTTTTTTTCCTAAGAACAAGTGCATGAGTCAGAAGCTGAACACCAGCATAGCTCATGAAGGGTCTCAAAAGGGAAAACAAATGTCCCAAGGTACAAATATTCTGTATTTATCTTTTTTTTTTTTTTAAGTGGAGCTTTTATTTAAGCTTCCCTTCAGATCCTAGCTTCTTCACTCAACAACAGCAAAGTGGATTTTAAGATGATTCTCTTTTATGAAAATATCTAGCTTAATTTTACTCCTGGCATCCTTTGATATATAAAGCGCCAGACTTTTAGATGATAGTTCTCCCTTAGAGCAACAGAAGTGTGCAAGAGCTTTAAAGGCCTTTAACCAAGCCATTGTGGGGAAACCCTGCATCACCAAAGTGTTTTGCTAGCACAGAGTGTCTACAGATGGCACCTCACCCCAGTCTACCTGAAGGAGAAGCTTCTCAGGATCACCAGAAAAAGAAAACCCTTGTCCCACTAACCTACCTAGGACATTTTTCCCATAGGCTGGCCTCACAGGAAGCAATGCAATTGGGATGCTGGTTCTCCCTGGAGTGGTGCTGGTGCTGGCAGCCCGTGAGCTCAGTGTGCTGAGCATGGCTGGGCACTGCCATGGATATCACCCTGTGAATGCTCCTCTCCGCAGCCATCCCTCCCCACCCGTCTCCATGCAACCTCACCACTGCTCCCCTCCCCTCTCCGAGGCACCACTGCTGTTGGTGAGGCACACGAGGTGATGACAATGTTACTTGTGACTTTCAGGCTCTTGGATCTCGGGCTAGAGATAAATTATTGCTATCACCCTGATCGCCAGTGTGCGAAGGGCTGGCGGGAGAGATGGGGGCACGTGGGCAGCCCTTCTGGCACAGCTCTGCTGGCTCCCTTCCCTGCCACAAGCAGAAAGGCATCTTTATTCTCAGTATCAGAGGTTACCCCTGGAAAACCATAATGTTGGTATTGAAAACGCCATTTATCACCACAAAACCTGAGATGGCCACTATTACATACTTTGCCTGCCATAAAAAGCTGTTCGCCTCCATTTATCAAGGTTGATAAGCTAATGATACTGTTGTTGGCTGTTGCTTGTGCTTTGCTCCTTCTCTGTTGCATGACTTGTGTAAAGGCAGCTACATGGCTCAGGAGGCACATGCAAAGGACAGGTCTGTGGAACCCAAAAGTCGTGTGCATCCATGACTCAGGGAGGTGCCCGAGCCTGGGGATGTTTAGTATGATACGTACCGTGCCTTTGCTTGTCTGTGTGTTTTATTCTTTGAGGCTTCTGTGGAAAAGGGCCATGAGCTGGACCAGCACACCAGTTTTGGGGCAGCTGATAATCCCTATGGTGTCTGTTGGTCTGGGAATGTGTTTATTTCCAGCCTGAGGCAGGGACCAGACAGGCACTGTGGGGTTGGGAAAGGAGGAGGAAACAGTCCTTTACCCCACTAGTAAGTTCACAGCTGCATGTGTGGCAAGCTTTTGATCCTTAGTGATGTCTCCCTTGATTTTCTGATGTATGAGTGAGCCAGTATCATGAACATGTTTTTTGGTTTTTTGGTTGTTTTTTTTTCCCTTTTCCCGAAAGAACATGTAGAGGACATTCTTTTCCCACTGAACAGGCAGAATGGACAGTAAGTTCTATCTTCTTTTAGTACAGTCTAGGCTAGATAAAACTGCTATGTATATTTTCTTGATTTGATTCCCAAGACCCTGAGATTATAATAATAATTATAATAATGATAATAATAGTAGTAATAGTAATAATAATAATAATCTCAGATGTGGTGTATTATAGGATACCATGTAATTCAGTGTCAGACTCATCCAAATGCTGATCAGATGAAGCCCCTCCTTGAGATGCAATTTATTAGAAGCATTTCACAATTCAAATGCCAATTTAGCATAGAACAAGCTTTTCCTCTCTCTGTCTCTTGAGCCTTTCACTACAATCAAAATACCCCAGGAGCAGAGGTGGGGCCTGGATGTGTGCTGCTGGTGGGTCCATGCAGAGTGCTCCAGCTGCCTGGGTCAGGGGGATTTTACTCCTCACCCTGCCTGACCCAGTGCCACTGTCCCCAAAACAGAGAGAGGACAGCCTCAAAACTCAAGCCTCCTCACCCAGCTGACGGAGAGTCTCCCATTTTTGTTTCCCTTGAAGGGATGACCCTGGCCATCACACCTGCCTTTCTGCTCCTCTTTTTATAGGGTGGACTATTGGTGGACTATTGGACAGGTGATGACTACAGCAGCCAGTCCAGGTGACCCCAGCCTCACAGGGCTTCTCTGGAGCTTGTTTCTGCACACTGGTGCTGATTGTCACACAAAGCTTGGGTTGGATGCAGGTGGCTCCCAGTCACCTTTGCACTACCTGCCCCAAAGTGATGTCTCCTGCACTGCAGAACCTGAGGAGATGGCTCTGCCTGCAGATCATCCAGATCAACACAAGCCAAAGCCCACTGGCTTCATAAATAGGAGTACTGAGTTCTTGGCAGTCAATCTAAAAAAAGAAGCAGCAACAAAATAAAATAAGCAGGGGGCTTCTGTGCCAGCTGAGGCCAGAGAGCTGGTTAGAATAGCTTCCTCAAGAAGCTTCCTCAGTGAGCTCTGCAGAGACAGATCAGTCATGGTGCTTCAGGCCTACAGCCAAGTCTTCCTCTGGGTTTCCCTGGCTCCACCTCAATTCACTTTAATATCGGGATTAATGAGAAGAGGATTTGACCTTTGCTGTCATTTGTATTTTTTATCTACACAGTATTTTAAGGACACTAAGTAATGAGCTCACACTAATGCCTGTGAGGGAAGTGAGCTGTTATCATATGGTCTTTTTAGGGGAGCTAAAGAGGCTAAAAGAATTGCCCAAGGCCAAAGACTATCAAGGCCTGACTATGTGTGAGTCCTGGACTCCTAAAGCTTTGTCGCAATGGCAGGGTCTCGGTTCATTCTCATGGTGTCTTTACCCACAAATTCTCCACGAATTAAAGCATCTGGGTTCTTTGCAAATGCAGCCTGATGCTTCCTGTAACATCCTCCTTAACAGCAAGCAAGAGCTTGAAACTTGCCCCTGATCAAAGGCTGCATTTTGACAGTTCAGGTGCAATTAAATGTGGGTGTCAAGTAGGGTGCCTGCAGTTCATTATTAAATCTATGCTGAAGTGTAGGCAAAAAACTAGAGCCACAGCACTTCCTTGCAGATCATGTAGTTAGATGTCTAAATGGGTGCACTTGCAGGCAGGAAATTGTGCTTGAGCCATTGAAGGCTTGGGCACAGCACAGCTGACACCGAATAGAATAGCCAGCCACTCCTACAACAATGTGCTTCATCTCACAAATAGGGAATAGGTCTCTCACCTTGCTGAAAGAGAGCCAGGGGCAAGCATTCAATAAAACATTTCTTTAATCATGGACTAGATATAAGGGAGCAGATAGCTGCTGGCTTTAAAGGAATTTTGAATCAAGAACATTTGCTGTATCCTTGGTATTTACACTCAAAGGCTTCTCTTAGAGAAAATACCTGCCTGAGCATGGAAAAGCAACATCACATTTGCTGTTGAAATCTGTGCTCTGGTGTATCAAGTCATAAATGTTTAATCCACTTAAAAAGAAAAAAAAAGAAAAAAAAAAAAGAGGGACTTATGCTAAGGAAAATGTCCAGTGGGATCCAGATAGAATGAATACCAGAAACCTTAAAGGTTTGTTAAGGTAGAGGAGAAAAGCCTTTGTTCTTCAATTTCCTCAGCTCCTGAAAAAAGCACTCTTGGCTTCTGTTCTTCTTTTGTAAGGGACATTCAAACACGTTCAACTACAAGAGAGAATTGATGACAACTCTGTGAATCCAGGTCAGCATTTCTGTGAGGTTTACAAGACATACTTGGACACTGGAGTGACAGGTAAGGTTTCCTCTGAAAGGAGTACTTCAGCTACTCCATGGTTGTCCTGTCTACTGTTGTTTCTCCTTGTCTCTCATCAGAAAATAATAATTTGTACTATCTTGTGAAAGTAATGAAATCTTTTGTCTTTTGCTGTCACCTTTCTTCCTTCTGAATTGGGGGTGTTACAGCCACTACTGGTGTACTGAGGCTAAAGCTCAACAGCAAGCTTAAGTCAGATTTAAGGAAATGAGTCAATAAGCAGAACAGGAAGGAAACACACCAATTTAAACCTAGAAAACCACATAATATGGGTGTTAATACATTTCTTTGTGCTGTGAAACTGGGGGTATAAACTCTCAGGTGCAGTGGCTGTGACAGTCAAGTTCCCACTCTGTCTCAAGTCAAAACATATTCATTACAAAAAGATCAAATTGGAATGAGGCAGTGCTGTCTGTAAATATTGAAACATAAATTGCCTGAATGGGCTTGCTGAAATGCTACCATGAGCAATGTGTTTGTCAACATTACTGCAGGGGAAAGCGAGCCAAATTAATGACAACTGCCAAAAAAGTAGAGCAAAAAAGGTATACTTTCCCCTGTGTGTCAGAAGCTGAATTTATGCCAGGCTCTGTCAAAATGTGAATGAAAACGTGTTCAGAGGCTGCCAAGTCCCACAACAAGTCTTCATTTTCTGCTGTAAGTATTTTCCTATTTATATTTATATGTTTATTTATATTTGGCCATGTGTAAGGGATGGTGATAAGGATAGATCCATTATTTTGTGGAGCAAGGAGGAAGACAGGACTGCTAGAAACATCTGTTAATTTGGATTTGGTGCCTTGAGGCCACTTCCTCTTTTCATTGTACCAGAACCAGCCATAGGAGCTGAAGGAAACTTCATTGCACTTCATGTCCCAGTGGTACCTTCCATGCAGGGGTTGAAGAAAGCTTGGAAGACTATAAACAAGTTTTGAATGCACCTGAAGGTAGTTTTTATTCTCTCTGGTTGGCATATTGTGAAACTGGAGCATTGAAAAGTTGATTTTCAGTTTCCTACTGCTCAGCACCTGCATGAAAGGTCAGCATTTCAGAAGTACTGTGAGTGCTTGGGAGGAACCAAGCTCTTTCTCATAACTTTTGAACAACAGCCACCTCTTTGCTAAATTTGCTGGTATGCAAATGCTGGGGAAAGTCAGCACTGATGTTGACTAAAGCAGAGTTTGCTATCTGTTTGCAGCACCCAATAGCACCTCCGTTATCACTGTGGTTTTACCCTACCTAATGACTAATGCACTAGGAATAAATCAGCGACATGCAAACTGGCACATTTTTCAGCAAGCACAATCACCCAGGAAATTTGCTTAATTTTTCTCCTTCTCCCCATCCTGCCCATCTTTCCCTAGGAAGTTGTTTTTCAATGGGGAAGATTGTTTATGGTGCTGGCAAATTACTCAAATAAAGTACTATGGACAGAGATGTCTCCAAAGGCCAGCTTCTGGCACCCTACTGCTTGGACAATGGGGTGAACAGGAATTTGTATTTAAAGGCTTGGTCTGTGAATAAGAGACCCAGTCACTGACATCAGTGTTTTGTCTCATGACATCTCTGAGCAGGGAAGAAGCAGTGTTTCTGTGACCCATGATCCTGCCATAATTATCCCAGGTGTAAATGAAGAGCTGGAGCCACAGTCATTGAAATTGAGTCAGTGACAGCGAATTTCACCTGGTGTTTCTGGTATTATTTTAGAACCAGTGACCCAAACTATAGCACACAAACTGCAACATATTTATTGCATAACAGACATAAATTTTGGGCAGCTACAATACGGTGTGTACTCCTGCTGCTGTTTTGACAGTCTTAGCTCAGTAAAACTACTAATTGAACTTTCAGTGCTGAAAATAATACAGCCATATGTGTAACTGCAGTGTGTGCTTCATAAATGAGATGGTGCCACCATAAACTGTGAAAATAATGCAGCAGTATAGAGTGATGAATGTGCGTTGGCCTGCAATTCTACTGTGCAAGCCAAAGCTGGTACCAAACTCCCTCAAAACCACGGGCGTTTAAACAAGTTTTACAGGGCAGCAACTGCTTACTCTGCACTTTCATGTATGGGATACAATGCTGGTATTTTTTTCCCCCTTTCATCCAAATTTTTCTACTTTGGTGGCGTTTCTGTTATGATGGTCATCCTCCAGTGTAGGTGGGCTTTGCTTCAGTTTTGGAGAAAACCACCCATTCCAGGCTATGTATGACCAGCTGCTGTGGGCTGGGAGCTCCCAGATGGAGGGAAGATGAGAAATGGGACAAAGCAAAGTATGGCAATGGGGTGAACAGGAATGGGTGAATGGGGTGAATGGTTTTGCTTCATTTGTCCTTCTAAGGACAAAGGACAAATTAGAGCAGGGGACAAACAAAGACCTAGGCCATCAAGGGCTGAGAGCAGAAAGACAAGGAACATGAATACAGCCAAATGACATCCGAGTAAAGAGACAAAGGACTGGGAGTGATTCCTGATGACTCACAGAGGAGGGAGAGGATGAGGAGGCAAAGACCATGATTACTATCAGCTTCTGGAGGGAACATCCCAGCCCCATCCCAGGCTATCATATGGTGCCCGGGGGGAAGAAGCCAGGAGAGACGTTGAGGACTGGTTAGTGAGTGAAACTCCTCTTTGTAGTCACAGGGAAGCCTGGCCGAGACTGCTGGACATTATCTGGAGAAGACAATGGTGATGAAATAGGTTAGGGGTTGTTGTTTGTTTGTTTTTTGTTTTTTTTTTCCTAAAACAATCTGCAGCTGCTACAGTATTGCAACGTTAAAAGATGAAGGTTTAGCGGAATTAGATCTCTGGCCAGTGTGAGTATTCTGCAGGATATTTCCTGAAACAGGCACACTCCGGATAAGGGTAGTTCAGCCATCAGCAGATAAACAGAGATTTGACAACTTCCAGACCCAGAGCAATCGCTGCAGGCGAGGGTGCATCACTGGGGGGTGACTGTCGCTGTTTATCGATCTTGATAAGCATGCAGAAACATCTGTGGACAAGTAGCAACCGTGGCTCTTAAACTGAGACTCTCCCTCTGATACTACTCCACAAAAAAACCCCAAACCCCTACATCCCAGAAGTGATTAGTAGCACGTGAGAGTTCTGTAGGAAACACCTACTCATCTGTAAGTGAATTCATATGCAGAGCCCTATGCCACAGCACACTTTTCTTACCTAAGCTTACAGGTGGCAGAATGAAATGAGATGGTGCACTGCATGTACTCAGCAGAAAAAGATCACACCTCACAGACAGTCAGAATAAACCTTGTTCTGTAAATATTCACTATTTTAAATTTCATTTTTCATGCTGTGGCTACACCATTGCATCCCCTCTGCCTTAAAATAGCATTCACAAGAACCAACCCGCTGGTGAGGCTGTGCTGGGGCTTCAGCTGCAGACATGACTACATAGCATCAGCTCCAAAGAGAGGTTTGTCATGCTGCCATCAGCACTTTCTTGTTATATGGGATGTCTGGACAGGTAGGACTTTGGCATTAGGCTCTTGCAAGCAGCAACCTGCAACTGCAGCTTTTTCCAGAGCTCAGAAGTAATTCAGAGTGAGGCAAGGATTGGCTGCACTGAGAGAAGCAGGACCAAGGCACCAGAGGTGGGCTCCTCCTCACCTCAGATTTGTAGCTTGGTCCTCTTTGACCAGTCGAGCACTTCTGCCAAAACCACCTGGCAGTCTTCTGGAGCCACCATTGCACATCACAGTTTTCCTCATAAATTAAAGGACAGAACAAGCTGGCTGGGGCTGGGGCTGGATCTTGATGGAGCAGGATGCTGTCCTTTATAAGATAGCAAGGATGAGGAGGATGGTTAAGGACTTCAGGCCGAAGAATACACTTCATAGCAGCAGTGAAGGAATTAATGGCCACGAGGTGGAAAGAATAAAATAAAATCCTAGCATTGAGAACTATGCTTCCTGATCTAACTTTGATAAAGCCATAATGAACAAGATTGAAACTATATGGGTCAGTGAGTGGAGAGCAAGCCAATTTACCTAAGGCAGCTATGAGGAGTAGGAAAAGTGACATCCCAAGCAAGAAGAGGGTTTGCTGAATTTGGTCTCTCTCATGATTCCATTCAGGCATTGCCTGAAAGTTGCTGATCCTGAGTTCAGAGCCTGCAGACGACTTGATTTTTCCACTTCTGATATAGTGCAGTTGATAATCTGTGTTTTCTCATCTGTCACTAGCACCACTGGTGTAAAAACATATTCAGAAAAAGCAAAACGCTTCTGACTTTAAAATGGAATTGAATTCTGTCACACATAGGCAAATCTTTGTTAAGTTGGGAAGATGATGAAAGGAAACATTGCAGAGAAAAGAGTAAGATAAAAGAGGCTTGGAGGTCCGCAAAGTATTGTGGAGTTGCATCAGAATGGTTTTAAAAGAAGATTAAAAGAGAAAAATTAGTAGGAAATTAAGAAATGGAGAGGGGAAACTTTCAGGTAAGTTTAGGCTTTAAAGGAAGAGAGATGGGAAGAGAACAACCCATAATAAAAACTAAAACCAGAAATGGTTGGAAGGGAATTACAGCTTTAGAGGGACAGCATGAAGAAAGCTGTGTAATATTAGGCCTAGCAAAATGTATTTTATTTATTCATAGTTCTTCTGGATTATTTTTTGCGGGCAGCTGCTGAGGGTCCCATTGCTGCACATTCCCCTCTCTCCATGGAGGGGAGCCAAGCACTTCTCTTTGAGGATGATGAATGTGCAAAACAGTTTTGAACACTTCAACTTTAAACAAAGCACTTTCCAAAGCTCCCTTCTGCCTTGGGCAGCCAAACTCGAGTCTCCCTGGTGGAAACCTGGCAGCTTCCATGAGCTCCTTTTGCAGGTTGGTCCATTATTAATGCTGAAACATAGATACTGGGATTGAAATAAATGAGAATCAGGCAAACTTTCCTTGCAAAAAAAAAAGAGAGGTAATTTACTTCCTCCTTGCATGTCCTGTGCTCACTCCTTGCAGACAGGTGGGCGGGAACGTCAGCTCTCTTAGATTTAGAGCAGCTTCTGTATGGGACCCTCCAAATCCTATTGTAATCAATGGAAACTCCACCACTCACTTTAATGGGACTTGGTGTGGCCCTGCAAGGCTCACAGCCCTGAAAGTCACACCCACCTGCACTCAGTGGCCTCTTCAGAGAATCTGGAAAAACTGGGAAAGTTGTGAACTTGACAAGCAGCCTAATCCTTTTAATTCTTTTCCTGAGTAAGACTTTTCCAAGCCTAAAAAGAGTGTTGAAAAGAAAAGCCTTTCTCACAGGTAATTTTTATTCAGCCCAAACAGCGACATAGTAAATTTTTCAAAAGCTTTAAGGGTGTCCCATCTGACTTCAGAAATAAGACTTAGGCAGTTTTTTGTCCTTTGGCCACATCTCTAAGGAGGTCTGTACTCCTTTAAGGAAGGTATGAAAATAGGGTTCTGAACACCTCTTTTTAAATCAGAGTTAAATGTAAGAGCTGCCATGTTACAGGACTGACATTAGACATGAATTTAAGCAAGTCTTTGCAGCCCACAGGTCTGCAGTGGGAACTCTGCACTTATTTTCTGGCAGCAATCTTACATGAGATACAGGAGGTGCTGTTCTAGAAAACATGAACATGCTTAACTGGAGCTCTAGAAGAGTGAGCACTAATGAGACTGATCTATGAACTTAATAAGAAGCTTATTCTCTCAGACCATAAGCAGTCTGTTTGAAAAAACACCTACTAACTGAGTGAGGCTGGGAAAAGACTGTTTTGAATCTCTGCCACTGCAGAAATTCCCTCAGAATCATCTTGAATTCGGCAGGGCAGGAGACGGGAGCCCATGTGGACATCGAGCAGCAACTGTAGTCCCCCAGACTTTGGACATGCTGACATAGGTTTGAATGTGTCTGCCTTGGCTGGCATGTCCTGAAGACACACATTTGCTTGCAGAAATAAATTTAATATTAGACACCACTGAAATTCTCCAAGCTTCTTCTAGGGATTTAAGGACTGCAGCATGAAGCCCTGAATGAAAGACTGCTGTGCAAGGTTGTCATCAACCAGTGTAGTTTGACCAGGCACCTCTGGCAGGGACAGCATTGGTTTTAATTTATTTCATGGCTACCAGCAATGCCCTCCCCTTTGTGGGGCACAGACAGGATGCTTTCTTTTTCAGAAGCCCCAATAAAACAAAAAAATATTTACTTCATATATTCATGTACTTAACTGGCCATACTGTCTATCCCAGGAAATGCGTGGGGTTTCCTGAAGAGCTCTGCTACTTAATTCATTGTAAATGGTGGGGAATCTGCAGCTGTAGTGTTAAATGATAAATGATGTAATTTTCAGGAAGTGTCAGGATGAAGTGCAGTCACTGCCATGCCAGCACTCAGCACATAAATATCCCAGTGTGCTTGTTTTTCTATGTGTGCTTCAGATTTGACTCTGAAATTCCAGGCTTTGGTTCTCATTCTGTTAACACTGTGTGAGTAAAGTTACTCAGCTGAGGATGCTTCAGAGCAGCTTGTCCTGCAGTAAGAGCTGGAAAGATCAGCCAGTGGCTTGGAAATGTGTAGTGTAAAAAGTCAAGAAAACAAGTCTGCATAAACACAGAGACTTGCATACCTCACTTTATTTTCTCTGCTAAAGTACACCATGACAGACACGATGTCTGAATGATTGCTGGACTTTGTTGGGTGTTCTGCCTGGGGTAACCACAGGTTTTATAACACCAGTCATGGGGTGTAAAGCACCCTGAACCTGGTGACTGGTCCTAATGAACTATATCTAAAGTGTTTACGCAGTTACGCAGTGCAATTTCATCTTCTCAAGGCCTGTAGTGTGAACTGTGGACTCTTTCTGTCCTAAGGATAATATATCTGGTACTTCTGCTAGGCTAGAGAAAATAACCTTTCTTCTACTCAGTTTGCTTTAATTAATGCCAGAGTTGAGTTGCACCACCTTTTTTTTTTTTTTTTTTTTTCCTCCNGATTTGCCCCCCCTTTTTTTTTTTTTTTTTTTTCCATCCTCTGTAACATGTTGAAACCTTAATCTTTTGGGCTAACATTTTCTGTGCCAGGTGAATACCTCAGTCTGATTCTGGAGGGATGTTTCTGGCTGTTCAGCTCTTTCTATGACATTTTTTCCTGTGAAAGACTGAATGCTGGAAACTAGATTTTCTACATAACATTAATCACTGCCTGGTCATGATTCCCCTTCCAAAATGCAAGAGAAAAAAAACCCCAAAACAAAAATAACCAAACCGTGGTGCAACTCTGGCTCCTGTGAAAAATACCCAGATTCAGCTAAATTATAAATTCTTGGAAAATAGCAGTTTGCACACTCCTGGCAGAGGCTTCTAAGCATGGCTGCTGATCTCTTTGATGTTTCAGTCTGTAGACACTTGTGCTCTGGTCTGATTGTGGCTGAGGAACTGAGTAGCAGGTTTCTGGCAATGCTCTTCTTGGTGTCTCCTGGTACAGCCATGGAGACTTGTGCTCTCTGTCAATGACCTCCTGGATCCCAAGAGATGAGGAGGAAGGGACGTGGCCTTTATTTATGGAGTCGGCATTAAAAGGTGGACTAAAGCAGCCTGCAGTGAAAGACTGGAACTGGGGACTTGGAGTGGAGAAGGTACTTGGGCCTCACTGTAAGAAACCTGCTCTGGGAGTTGGGGCTGGAAACTGAGGCTGGAAACTGCTGGGATGAAATGTGGGTTACAGCTGGACAAGGAAAATGGGGGAGATGGTGCTGAAGAGAAGAAAGTGGCATATCAGGGCTGGAGATCAGGAATGAGGGAACAGGGAGCCTGGGATATGGAACCTGGGTGGTGGCACAGGGGAAGATGACAGAGGAGGTTGGCACTGGGGAGCAGGAAGCTGGGGTCGTGCTTCTGAGAGCCCATGCAAATGAAGGGAAGCCCAGGATGCTGTGAAAAGCAGCATGCACTTGTGAAATGGAAGTGTGTGGCTGTGTCAGGAAGGACTTGCACAGTCAGCCTTAATTTGGATGTTTTCTAATTTTAAATGCTTATGTTTGAAACCTCAATTTTCTTTCTAATTGAGCTTTTTGTCAGTGATAGGACTACCTGCATTTATTCTGTAGAGCTGGTGCCAAAGGGCTATCCTGATGCTTTAGTGTGCAAGTCCTGAACAGTGAAGTAGTTGTTGCACTTTGTACATTATGATGAAATATCTTCATGCCATTTATTTGTGGTGCTGTTTGTATATGAGGACTGTAATTCTCTTAAAACTCATCGACTTCAGAGGAGAATGAATTAACATGGATGATTGAGGGGCTGTCTAACTAATGGACTTCCAATATGGTTAGTGCCCAGCAACGAATTCAGTGTTACTTTGGATAACGGAAGAGTTAGGGTTTTGAAAATAATTGCGACTTGGTAATTGAAATTCACTGATGTGAAAATATTTTTCACATTTTTGTTTAATATACAGTGAACTATTAATTATTAAGAAGATACAGGCATGCCTCAGTACAGTAAAAAACAAAGATTAGATTTGTATAAGTGTATTTTTCTAAATATCGCCTTGTGATGGGATAAGGGGAGAGAAAAGTGCAGCTCTGGACATAATTGCCAGAGCTTATAAGCAACCCCTCCCTTTCATTTTGTGACACCTGCAGCAGCAGAGACAATATCCAGGACTGTACACAGAGCAACTGCTGTGGTAGCACCCCTGGTGTGTTTATCCTGCTCTCTGTACTGGCAGTAGATGTTCAAAACGCAGCAGGAGACAGCCCTGAGTGCCCAGGTGCTGCTGCCCCTGCTTTGAGCAGGGGGATGGACAGGAGGATCTGCAGAGGTCCCCTTCCACCTTGGCTACGCTGTGCTGACAACATGGGTAACACATCTCAGGCACATCCACAGATGCTGCCCAGAGGCAGGCAGTGACACTGTGCCAGAGGTGGGACCATGGTTGGTGGGATACAGGGTTTGTGGCTCCTCCAAGGTGACTCACTGAGAGGAGTCTGGGCCACCTTCGAAGGAAGCAAAGGGATGTGTCAGCAGACCCAGGTGGTTCCCAAGATTGGGAGCCTCAGGGGGCTCTTTGCACTGCCTATCTCTGGGCACTAAACTTCAGTGCAGGAAGCTTTTCTCCCTATCTTATCTGTGGAGGGAGATTAGCCCAGGCAGCAAGAAGGTGACTCAGACTATGGATTTACCTCCAGGGACATCTCCCCTTTGAGTGTAAAGGCAGTCAGCTGGTACTGAAGGAGCAACTTCCCTACATTTTGTACTTACAGATGTCAAATCACCTGATATGTCAATGCAGGATGAGAGAGTTGGGATTGTTCAGCTTGGAAAAGAGAAGGCTTCAGGATGACCTAGCTTTCCAGTACCTGAAGAGAGCCTACAAGAAAGATGGAGAAGGATTTTTACAAGAGCATGTAGTTACAGGACAAGGGGGAATTGATTCAAAGTAAAAAAGAGTAGGTTTAGATTGAAAATTCAGTGGAAGTTCTTTGCTGTGAGGATGTTGAGGCACTGTAAACAGGTTGCCCAGAGATGCTGTGGAAACCCTGGAAGTGTACAAGGCCAGGCTGGATAGGGCTCTGAGAACCTGGTCTAGTGAAAGGTATCCCAGCCCATGGCAGGTGGGGTTTGGACAAGATGATCTTTAAGGTCCTTTCCAATCCAAACCATTCAATGGTTATATGATTCTATGATTCCATGATTCATTATTAAAGTTATAATTAATAGATAAACATTTACAAACTATTGCTATCAGGAGAAAATTATTGATCAAATTTCTCTATCCAACCCAAGGACAAAAAGTGGGCTGAATGGCACACTGGTGAATAGACAATTTGTTGCTCTCTTAAGGTAGGCACATTGACCATCTTCTCCTGCTTGAAGCCTTTAACCTTAATGAAAGGGTGAAGACTCTCCTGTTAACTTTAGGGTGGAGTTTTTTTCTTTTTGAGGGAGACTGGGGTTTCACAGCAATTTATTAAATAGAGTTACCACAAATATGCATCCTTTTTACGTGCCTGTTTTCAGGTTAGCGACCTGTAAAAATACTCACTCTGCCGAATCTTTTAAAGCATACAATAAAGCAGAGTTTTATGGAAGAGAACAAGGGAATGTGTAGGAGCCTGTCAGATTTCAATGAGCCAAAATGTTCATTGTAATTTTATCACAGGGTATCAATATGAGAAGTGACAATTACCTGTGACCAGCAGGGCTTGAAGCTGTTTCCACCAATAGATGCTTTTTTAATCACTATGGGCTGTACTTTTGTCTCACAGTTTTAGGCAACAGCTTTCTGTGAAACTTTTGTGCAAGGTGGGGGGTTTGACAGGCCTTGACTCAGTAGCAATTTTAATGATCAATGTAATTTTCCCTCAGTCCCAGAGCTCTGAGATCATAGAAGTCTTCATTTTTTCCTGCTGAAAGATGTTACCTTAGCAGTGGATATCATGAAGTTTGGTGAGGTACTGCTGTCTCATGCATGTGTGCTCACTGGCTGCCAGACTGAAGGGAAAAGAGCTGAACTCTCCCTGCCTCTTGCTTGGGGAGAGTTCAAAGAATCTTCTTTGGCCCATTAATGGCTTAATACACAACAACAAAAATCAGGGACATTGCTGTCTGATTTCTTCTCCTCTGCCAACAGTTTCAAAAGCAGCTGAAAGAAAACAGGAAGATAGAAGGATACACAGTGAGGTAATATAAACTTTGTTTCTCTAGGAAACTGGGCTAAAAAGAGTTCCTAGGCTTTTTAATAACAGAATAAACATTGGAAATATGATTTAAACCTCCAGTGTTGAGTCAGAAATGAAAAGGAATGGATCCCCTATGTGCTGATTATTTTTAAAATGCTCACAAGCTCCCATAAAACCATTCGGTTTTATGATTATTTGGTGACTTGTTCCTGGAAATGAAAGTTTGCCACTGAGGTCTTACATACATATTGTGTATTAGAAGTCTCTTAGGTGATCATAATGGAGAAGCCATGAGTTAGCTACCTTTGTTATGATATCCCAGTGCTACCCCATCACTTGCAGGGATTGCTGTTATTATTTCTGTGAATGATAGGTGTTCCCACTTCCCCAATACTGGGGATGCTTGAGTGAGTGCATCTGATAGCAGTTCGCTCTCATTGACTGTTAGATATGATGTAAAAATTAAAATTATACAATTTGTTAGAAGAACCCAGGTAGGGGAAAAAAAATGTCCCCATATCCAACCAGACTGGTGAGAGAATAGCAAAGGGCAGAAGAGCACAGCTGCCTTTGCACGCCTTTCCTCTGTTTTTGATGCCTCTGGCACTGGATGAAGCCTTTTCATCCTTTTTATTCAGGTAGGAACTGAAAAGGGCAGTACCAAAGAACTTGCTGCCTTTTACAAAACTGTCTTCTAGTGAAAAGTTTTATCGAAATAAACCATGTGAAGCAATCTGAAGATGAAATCTATTTATCCTTCTTTTTTCCTTCCCAAGCGTATTGCTGTGAACTTTTCAAGATTTCCTCCCCAGAGACTTACAGACTCTTCTCATAACAGATGCAGCCTTGGGGACGATGGCGGCAATCCAGGGATCCTCCTGGGAGTAATTACCTTTTCTAGTTCCCCTCATCTGCTGCATCTCTCTGGTAGCACTTCTGCCAGGAGCTGTGCATGTAATCCATTCAGCAGAGGGAGTCAGATGCTAAAAGCTGCAGTAGCCCCTCCAGACCAGGACCTTGTATTTTCATGTGGAATCTGAAACACTTGATTGTTTGTTGCCTGCTTAACCTGGATGGGGGTGTATTGGGCAAACTGGTCTCAGCTGAGCTGGTTAAACTCTTCTGTAATGATACAATCACAGCAGCAACACAGCAATACCATTGAGTCATTGTGTAAATGCTCTTCAACACTGCACTGCGAGATCCACCTCGGCAAGCGTGTGATCTTTTTCTACACCTCTGTAGCCCCCCTGCCTTTCATTTGCAGAAGGGCTGACCACTGCAGAGTTGGAGGGACATTTGGTTCCATTTTGTAATGCATTTTCCTCCCTTGAGTGCATGGAGATCTGGTACCATAGCACTGCCTGTAAGAACGAGATGCCACTTGTTCTCTGAGGAAGAAAGGGGAAAATGACCCCTGGAATGGTAGGGACTTGGAGCACAGAGGCGTGTAAGGAATTGTGCTTTCCAAACCTGGTGTGTCTCTTCAAAGACAGGATGTTACACAAATGCCTGATGTGAATTTGGCATAAGCACCTTCTTAAATTGTAAAAACAACTGTACAGCCCCCCTCTCCAGCATCTCAAAGGCTTTTTCTGAACAAAGTCTTTAGAACATTGAGTGGCCACGGTGGGAAGGTGTGGGTCACAGCAGGTGCCATAGGCCACGGCCCATCCCTAAGAGCAGAGGGAAGGATGGCAGGATGACCCTGTTCCTTTAAGGGACACCTCAGAAGAAGCAATTTGGATGTTTGCTCTTCAGATTACTCAGCTGGGCAGTGGGAGGGGGGAAGGGGAGATCGGCAAAATATTTCACATAGTCCTTCCAGCTGATCAACAGAGAAGCGAAAGTCAGCTGCATGTGCTAAAATGATGCCTGTGGTGTAAAACACATCGTGAGAGGTCAGAGATGGTAGTGGCTAATACTTCAGAGACACACATGAAGGGGGAACCAGACTCAAACTGATGGCTGAAATTTGACCTATTTGACTTCTCCTGTGTTATCTCAATTATTTCATTAGGAAGTTTTGAATCAAGAAGCACTGTGGGATGCAAAAATCTGCTTCAAACGTTCATCGTGAGAATGGTAATTGAGTTTTAAATATTTATGGCAGAACCTGGAGTTGTACTAGTGAATGCATTATAGACTCTCCCTAGTGGTAAGCCTGGCTTGCTGGAGACCTTGCGCTGCAAATAGCCCCAGTACAGTGAAGAAGGGGGAAAGGAATTTTATTTTCTGAAAATGATTTATTTAGCTGATTTTAGAGGGCTAACTCCTTCCTAGGCAACAGTTTCAGCGTAGAGCTACAGGATATGGGGAGGAGAAGCGTATTCTATACAAACCTGGCACCTGGATAACCTACAGGTCTGTGTTCACACCACTTGCAACTGTTTGCTCTCAAAAAACAATGGATATGCAAAAAGATGAGGCAACGAGGAGTTGCCATTTGTAGCTCTTACCGCTTGGCATTACTGATCCCATGTGATATGCTATGAGGTACATATGCAGTTTTTCTTTACTGCTGATGGAAATAGGATTGTTTTCTCTGCAGGAAGAGAAGAAACGAGTCTGTGGTCCTGTGCTCTGTTGCCGGCATAGGCCTTGGTGCAGTGGATAAAAACGAGGCCTTATTCCCTCGCCTGGCCCTAGGTCTGCTGTGGTAAGACAACACACCACATGTGCATACCACTTTAACGTGCACCACTAATACAGCTCTAAGCCTCCAGCTGCGATTAATGGTCCTCAAGTCACTTGAGCCGGAGAACCTGCCTCGCGCGGGGTGTCCCGCAGCCCCGCGTTCCCCGCGGGGGCAGCTCCGCAGGGTGCGCGGGGCAGGCGCCGCTCTGTCCCGCCGGGAACGCGCTCAGGTGCAGCTCTCCCTCACCTTGGGCCAGGTGGCACAACACGCTGCAGCTTAAAGCCGCAGAGCCCCTTCTCAGCCCTGAGGAACCCCCCGGCCGCTGCATCGTCCCTCTCCCCGCTGGCGGGGCCGGGTGGCACCGTGTAGGGCACGGGCTGTCCGTGGCTGCTGCCGCTGGCGAGGGCGCCCAGGGTGGCCAAAGCGGGGCGGTCTCGNCAGCGCCCGCCGCCGCCGCCGCGTCCCGGGAGGGCGGCGGGCGCCGAGGTTACTTCGAAACCCTGCGGGGTCGCGCCTGCATCGCACCAGCGCTGTTGCGAGCGGAGGAGGGTTATCCGTGTGCTCTGCGAGCAAGTAAATCCAGATAACTAAGAGATGAGGTTTGGTGGGGTCCTTTGTTCCAGCGGGAGGTTCGGTGGTGCTTTTGCGTTGGTTGGGCTCGTTTTGGTTTTTTTGGGTGTTTTTTTTTGCGTTGATTTCCCTTATGCCGGCAGTTAGCGGAGAAGATACGCGGTAACTCGGGTGCTGTCATTAAGTGCCAGACATCTCGTCGGGCTTTTAGAAAAAGGCTTTAATTATTTTTTTAGCCAGCCTGCAGGAGAGGCGTGAAGCCCCCTGCCCAAGTAGGGTCCCCGCTGTACGGAGCGGCAGCGCTCAGAGTTCCGTACGGCGTTAGATGCCGACCCAGCTGAGGTCGAGCTGCCAAAAATGTGATTTACGGACCCTGCCGACATCCGTCACCCAAGCGCTTTGTTCCGATACGCCGTCCGGTGGAGAGACTTCTCCGGGAACAGCTCTGCCTCTCCTGAAATGTGGATACACAGGATACGTGCACCAGGGTGCCAGCCGACGAGGCATTAAGAGTGTGTGTTTGTGTAATAGATGTCTTACCACAAAAAAAAAAACAAAAAAAAACGCAAAACGGGATTTTGGTAAGGTCTCATTACTTGAACTGTTAGCATAGTAATTCCTCTGCGCTTGTTTGCCCACTGAAACTCTTCCTCCTCCTCCTCCTCCTCATCGATATGGCCCATGGTTTGTTTTTGTTTGCTTTTTATTTTTGTTTTCATATAGTATGTTTTAGAGAGTTTTTGATACAGATTTACTTGGACTTTTTGTCTAATTTAGGCTGTTGGAAATTAGTTGTAGCCTTTCAACTTAGGATGAGTGTGAAGGTCCTGTCCTCAGTCCATCTTTAGCACAGGCCTTTTTGAAATGCCCAGTAAGTCTGCGCTAATGTAGAGCCTATGGGATGACAACAGTAGCAATCTGGGAAAAAACCCCTTCTGCTGAAAACTGTTCGTGGCTATGTAACAGTCCAGCTGGATTTCAGCCTCTTACTGGTTGCATGAAAGGTGGAACATAAAAGTAGTCCTGGCTGAGAAGTGCAAAGGTGGGACAGCCTTGTGCTGTTGCTGGCTGTGGCACTGGTGGCACTGGCGTGCCCATGGCTGTTGGGACAGGGCTCTGTGGAAAATTCCCACTATGCACAAGCTGGTAGTACAGTTAAAAAGCCCAAGCTTCTGGCTCAAAGCTGTGAAGTCTCTCAGAGGGTTTGGACAGCTGGCCAGGTATGTGAAGACAAAGTAAAATGATACCTGTTTTTTGCTGCTTTTCTGAGGGAAAGTTGGTTGGACCACACCTGATAGAAATTTTATAAAAATATATATATATATATAAAAAAAAAATATATATATAGAGTGAAGTCTTCTTGGGAGTATTGGACAAGTGCTGTGAGAGATCCAGATCAGAAGTGCCGGGAAGACAATAAATATTATTTTGGCCTTAATATTGTGTGTTTAAATTATACATGGAAATGCAAGAGCTCAGAATGAGCCTGTCATCCAAAGACTTGCTGTAGCTTAGCAGTGTGCCCAGGGAATGGGCAAGTAGATCCTTCTTGAGTGCTGGTCACCCTTCCCTCAGGGACTCACTTGGTACTTCAGCTTTGCCAAAATCTGTGGATATGTTTTTGTCATACCTGCTCTTGGCTTCAGTTCAGGGTTCTCACCTTGACCCCTCAATGAACTGGATCAAAAGCTCCATCAGCCATAGTCCAACAGGAGGCTTCATCACAGGTTTAACTTCAGTCATGTGAGTTGCCCCGGTGAAATTAGAGGGATACTTGAAAGCAAGCTTGCATATGGAGATTTCAAGCTCAGGGCTGCCTCTCATAAGCTTTCTAGGCTGTGAACTGCACATCAGTTTTCCTTGCATGGGGCTGAGGACAAATGCCACATCATGTTTGGGTTCCATCCAGAACAGTTCACCATGCTTGGGACCAGTACTGGCAGAGTAGGAGCAGTGGTGCTTCTCTGCTGGAGTTTTATGGAGCATTAGTTTGTGCTTGGGGCTTGAAGTCTTGCTGGAAGCTAATGAAGCTTATACTCCTAAATGCTCAAACCATCCTTTTGAGCAGAATTTAGTTTTCTAAGTCAGTGAAGTATTTTTCAGACTGTGACCTCAATCAGTTGATGGGGCCTGGAGGGTACAGGTCTGTGGTAAGAATGGATTTAGATGATTCCCTGCTCAGTTGACGTGACTCTACCGAAGACCTGGTGATTTGTGGTTCTGACCACATGGCTGTTGACTTTGGGACTTGGCCTAGGGCTCCAGCCTTTTTAAGAATAATGTTCTTACTCTGCCTTTTGTATACCTGTGTTTATTTGTCAGCCAGTTCTGCAGCCCCCTTCCGTACAACAAGTAGAAGATATTCAGGCAAGTAATGTCTCTGAGTTAAGTGTGGTTATTCAGCTGAGTAAATGGTGTGCAGTCCAAGTTCAAAGCAGCAGATTTTGGGTGTGAGTGCTCTTTTTGTGGAGCATGTGGGAAGCTAATTTCCAGAGCCTGGGATCTTGGCATGCCTTAAATTTTCTCCCGTTCTTATGCTTTGCCTCTATCTGGTGGGTGGGTGGGCTGGAAGTCAGATGGAAGGCTGGGCTTTCCTACCCTTTCAGAAAGCAGCTCTTCAGAGAAATTCCACAGCTGTTTCTGAGTCTGTCTGGAGTTGCCTTCTTGCTTTGTCGCTGCTGTTTCCTCCTGTTGTGCTGTGCTCTGCGAAGGGAGCAGAGGAGTCCTTGGAACTGGTGCAGCTCTGTAGCATGATCTGTCACACCGAGCAGGGTTAGAGGAAACCCTCCCAGCCCTCATCAGTGCAGGCTCTCCCTGGGTCCTGGACTGGCCAGGGCTCAACATTTGCTGGTCTGACTGCAGCAGAGCTGCCCCCTGCCCTAAAGGCAGCGATGGTGGCGAAGCACCAACAGCATGGGTTAAGGGACGCTGGGGATGGCAAGGAGAAGGTCTCTGGGATGAATTAATTTCCAGGGTTGTAGAGGAGAGCTGCTTTCCCACTGAGATCTGAGTTATAGTCCTTCAGCCCTGACAAAGCATTTCACCGCTTTCAGATGCAAATCCCCTTGCCCTGTTTTTTCTGCTGCAGAAATTACCCCTTCAGAGCAACCCCCAGATGTAAATAAGTTTGAAATTTGCCCCTTCCCCCGTTCCACATGTGTAACATCTGGGTAGTTACAGAGCTGAACTGCATTGTGTGCTATGCAGCTCACAGGCTGGATTGAGCAAGGCGTTGTTTTTTGGGATGTAGCAGAACATGGGAACACCACTAATCAAACATCATGATTTTCATCTGGTTTTATTTTATTTCATTTTAACTTCATTTTCCCAGCGCTGTTTGTCTCCTGTTTGGCTAGTTTCAACCAGATTGCACCAATGGTTGCAGTCTGGAAGATCACGAATTTCCCACTTGTGTTTGTTAAGAGTAGTGGGTGGCTGGGAAATCTTGGAAGCAGAGCTCTCTCTGATGAAAACTAAACTGCTTACAGCTACTCTCTGTTCTGCCCGGTAGTGGCTGTCCAGCCAGGCTTTGCATGTGTGGTGGTCAAACACTCAGCACCTCTGCTGCCCTGGCCAGCGTGCAGGGTGTGTGTGGCATCCAGGGCACGGGCAGATGCGAGGCAGCATTGGGAGGGCAGAGGATGCAGATGTCCCACAGATGAATCCTGTGTGTTACTCGTCCTTGCAGCATGGCTACCCTTTGGTTTGTCAAACTAGAGCCACATGAGATTTCGGAAGGCTTGTGGGCTGACAGCCACAGCTCAGACAAGCCTGCTTTCTCTGACCTCCAGGACACCTTGGGAGGTGAGCATTGGAGCAGATGGGAATATGCATGCTGGGCAGGGCTTAGCAGAGGTGTGTGTGCATGGGCAAACTCTTTGCACGTGTGCAGTGGCACTGTGATAATCTGGGTGTTCACTGGCACCAGACATCTTGTTGAATTCAGTGATAATTTGACACTGATAACATTCAGTGCTGTGTGTTTCTCCCTCAGCAGCTTCTGTGAGTGAATGCAGTCTGGGATTCCCACACAGCCCTCTCACTCCCCAGAGTTACCTTAGGTAGGTGTGCACTTGGGCTGAGGTGCCACTGTGGGATGTCGGGGACATGCTTGTGTGTTGCTGAGCATCCCAGTATAGATGCAGCTGGTTTGACATGGCTGTCTTGAGGGATCTGCCTCTGAAATATGGACACCATTGTACTAAGAAAAGCAGACCTACCCCTCACCCAGGCTGTGTCTGTGCTAGACAGTATAGCTGTGCTGGATGTGGTGAGCACATTTCTTCCAGACTTGGACTGAAGGAAAAGACAAGCATGACAGTAGAAATAGGAGTACCAGAGGTGTCGAGCATTTATGGGATGCACATGCAATTCCTCACCCACTGTACATTTTGATACCCTTTTTGTTGCTGCTGGTGGTCAGACAATGCGTACCTGCTGTCATGGGGCATAGAGCATGGCCCTGCAGAGACCACCAGTGTCAGGCTCTAATGTCAAAATATTATGTGACACCTTAGAGGGCCAAGGTAAATCTCAAAACACCCATACAGATCTAGGTAAAACCAGATGCATCTGTCAAGGTGAGGTGAAGGGAGGAACTGTATAGCTGGCTCCCCATCATGGTTTGCAGAAGATGTGGTGCACCAAGTCATGCCAATGAGGCAAAATTCCCTTTCCCCACACAAAAAATCTGCCTGGGCATCTCTGGCATTCAAATGTAATTCTCTATACTATTAGGGCTATGCCACTTAGTGAAGCAGAACATCTCTTGCTTCCCTTCTTTTCCCCTCCATAAACACCATCTCTGACCACTGGTAGCTTGGCATGGTAGATGACTGTGGTAGAATAGACTCTTGGGCCTGGAAAACACTTTGCAGGTCTTTCCTCTGAAGATGCCAGCCACCCAGGCTTCTGTGTCAGAAATCCTGAAGCAGGCAGATGTGGGCTAAAACATGGCTGTGGTGTTATCTTTGCCTGTTCTTGTTAGATGTATTGTTCCTACCCCTGTACCTTTAGGGATGGTGCAGTGCTTTCTCTGTTAGCTTTTAAACTGCACTGAGCAGGTTGCATGCCAAGAGGGAAAGATTGCAATGTTTCCATTACCAACCACAGTGGACTTTTCCATGGTGGAGCTTTTCCAAAAGATGTGCACTGAGAAGAGCTGGTGTGACCCGAGTGCCTGGGACACTGCAGGCTCTGACTGACTGCACCTCAGGGACTTGATAGCTCCAGATTTTGCACACTCTGCTCTCTGAGGATGGGGAAAGATGGAAGAGAAACTTGCTTTGTTAGGTGCACAAGATCATGTAAAGCTTGTGGTAATAGCTGCCAGCACCCCACAGACAAGGTGAAAGTACTACCTGAAAGAAAGTCTGGGTGTGTGTTTGCAACTAGGGGCATACAAAGGCGAATAAGACTTTTTAAAAAGCATGAAGCATGCATAGGGAGCACAGTGTCAGACACACTGCCTCTTGCCAGCTAATACCATCTTGCAAATAAAACAAGTTAGGTTGTTGCTATTGCAGCTGCTTTCCCTCACAAAGCAGGGTGACCCAGACGCTGAGAAACATGTTGGCAATTGGCCTGAAGTCGGATGTATGCAAGGTAATTTACTTAAAAGACCCAATATAACAATTATCATTCAGCATGAACACATACAGCTGTAATGTTTGCTTCCCAGCTGTATTTTTTATGATGCTCTCCCTGAAGTTGCTCATTGGCTGCATCTACCAACAAACACAGAAACACAGCCTGGAGATGATGGGCTTCTTCCTTGACTTGCAGTTAGGAGCAATGATTACACTTGATTACAATGATTAAAGAAGTTTTATTGTGGAGGTAGGAGGGATTCAGTGGCTTGGGCAGAATGCTGTTAATGGGATCATTTGGGATCCAGGCCTTGGGAGCTTTCCTTCTGACCTTGTGCAAAGCACATCAGCTACTCAGTGCCTCTGTTCGTAAAATCTGATTTGTGACAATCAGCTTCAGAGTAGGTGATTGATATTGGTCTTGGTTTCCTCTGAAACAACCTCAAAATCCCCAAATGTTTGTGCATGGAATTGAAGCATAAAAGCTCCCTTTCTTCTCCTTGCTCTTTACTTCAGATAAAGGTGGAAGAAAGGGAGTTGTTCACAGCCATCTGCTGGAGGCATCCATCATGTTGGGAGCAGAGGCTGCTGGTTGTTCCACATGTTATTAATGATGAAAAGATATAAACATATGATCACATAATTGTGTTGCATTTCAATTGCTTACAAAATAATGATATCAGGGGAACAATGGGGTTACAAAATCAGGCGGACAAAAGCAATGAAGTTCCAGGACTAATGTTGCAGAACTCCCCTTTGCATCTGCATTATGATACAATCTTTAATTCTGTAATTGCATCATTTTTTCCCTTTCACAGAGTCCCTTTTTCACTGGATAGGTAATTGCTGCATAATTCATTTTCTCTTCCCCACATTTACTTTCTCCGTGTGTCTCTACATCTATTTATTTTACACCCTACCCAGACCTTGAACTGAACAGTTGCTAATTCCTTCCTGGAGGGCTTTCTCAGGTGGAGAAGTTATTCTTGCAGCATATCAGGTACAGGTATTGTTTGTGTTTTCATAGTTGAGGAATGAAGTCCAAGAGCAAATCAATCTCAGGAGATTGAAACACCTTCAGTTTTGGCTACATCAAAGAGGTACTTGGGTATGATTTTATTTTTCACTCATCCCAGAATACTTGGCATGATGTAGCAGTTCATCTGCTGGAAGCACATGCTGACAGCTGACCTCAGCTGCTGGTCTCTGTAGATTAGCCCTGAATGCCTTGACTTGAGCATGGAACAGCCCTGTTAAGGGTCACCTGAAGAGAAAACTGGTATCAGAGACTTGCTGAGCTTCCTAAAAGGTTAAGTGTGGAGCCAAGGAGGAGGTGATTCCTGCCTGTAGGTGGTATGTCCAACTTCCTCGTGCAAGGTGGTTGTCTCTCTTTCTTCCTGCATTGCTTTGTTCACTGGTGTTTCTGACATACATTGAGAGAGGCAGGGTTTGAAGCATATCTGTTGCTTTTATCACACAACCTTAACTGCCTTTTTTTTTGAAAGCAGGTGATTTCCAGAGCTCAAATGGTTTGTGATCATTGAATTGGAAAGAGAGTCAGTGCAGATATATACAGAGGTGGGGTGAAGGTTGTATGGGCAATCTTCATGATTTTGAAGTGATCAAGTTTGCAGTCTTTGTATTAAAAAAATACCATAGCTAGGTTTAAATGTAATTTTATAACTGTACAAAGGGAAAAGTGGGAGATAAATAAAAATTAGGCCTTGTTATATGAATCTGCAGTGGCCTGAGTCATCCAGAGAGCACAGACCCTTGGGATGTAACGTTAATTTCTGACCCATGAGATAAGGGCCTGGTGAGGAAGTGCTGTTTGGCTATGGATGGTGGTCAGTGGCTGGAGTGGGATGATGCTCAGCAGGTTGTCTGGTGCTGTAGTGGGGGGCTTTGCAGCCCAGAGTCTGGATATCCTCAGATCCCAGTTAAGGATGGGGTAGGTGGAGTTCTGGTGCTTCCCAAGTCATCTCTAGCTTGCCTGTGTCTGTTCTGCTCTTCACTACGTGGCAGCCTAGTCATCCCCTTAAACTCGCCCTCCCCAGTCCTCCCTGCTTTCCCCCTCTGTTTCTGTGTTCCCCAAACAAATGCCATCTGCTTCTCTCCATGTTTTTGGGTAACATCACTTTAGCCTGTTGTTTCTGGTGCCGCTTATAATTTTCCAGAGGTCCCGGGTAGCCTGGTACAGTTTTGTACAATCTTGATTCCAGTGTAGATTTGTAATTTTTGCTTATTCAAACTGTAGGTGAAGGCCAGCCCAATGCCTTTGAAGCATTTTATAAGATTCATCTTCCTTACTTTTAGACCAGAGTCATTACTATGAGATACTTTGAGATCAAGCAATGGGGAAATAGCTGCTTTAGGCCAACTCTATTTATACCTTATATCTAAAGAATATGTTGTGTTCTACCCTGTTCCTCCGTATTTTGTTGTATGCAGTCCTGCTTGATGTCACTTACCTTCTGGGGGGTGAAATACGATACTGAAATTGCAGCAATTCATAGTGAGGAACATGAGTTGCTCATGCTTTTTTATTTTCTGGAAATTAATAGCAGCATGATAGTGCAAGAAAGAGTGTGCATGTTCTAGAGGCTGAGCTTCCAGCTGAAATGCAAGTTGGTGAACTTGGCCACTTTCCAGAAAAGTGGTGTCTGTTGTTCCAGCAAGTTGTTAGATGTCTGCACTTCTATCTTCTGACCAATTTACAGCAAGTCTCTTCCTACATCTTTATTCAGGGGAGGGGGGTGGTTTAATACCAACCTCACGCAGCAGCAAAAGAGGACGATGTAGACAATTTCTGATTGTGTTCAAATGAGCATAACAATAGGCTTTCTTTATGTACTTTAGGATTTTTTGTTTCATTTTACTAGATGAGGAAAAGTGGATATACCAGCAAAGAAAATATGCTTGCCAACAAATGTGGTCTTGGAACAGACCAGGCTGACCTGCAGTGAAACAGTTGGGATGATAATAATTTAAAAGTCAGACTTGTGTTCTTGGGAGTTTGTGATATAAATCATGGCCATGATCACTATAAACCATGTCAAACTAGATGAATAAAATAATGTCAGAGTGTCTTAAAAAGTTTCAGATGACTCCAAGGATTGTACACCTTTACAAAATAATTAATAAGCCAGATGCTATAAACTGGCACCAGCCGGTTTTTCTCCTTGCATTGCCACTGTGTGTAAGTCCAAGAGCCAGTATTTCATTACTGAACTTCATGTGTCTGAGGAGAGACAATTAACAGGAACATGGGACTGGTCTTCAGCTCTTACCTGAAAGTTCTTGGGGTTCCGGGGATTTTGTCAAGCCTCTGGAATGTTGCTGGGAGAAATGGCTTGTATCAATGGAGACATCTAAATGTCTTTAAGAGATGGGGGACAGGTTTTGTGGGGGGAGAAAGTAAACAGCAAAAAACACTGGCGTAGGAATCTCCAGCCTGGAAGGTGATGGTGAGCCTGTGTGCCTAGGATTTAGTCTGTGCTTGGATAAGCTTCACTTAATCCCTGATACAACCTTGTTCTCTCTATTTTGTGTGTGTGGTTTTCTTTTGAAGTGAGCAGACCTTCAGGCACTGTAAGTTGTAATAGCTCCCCTGGGAAAAAAACAGCTCCTCTGTGGGGTGACCCTCATGTTAGATGTGCCCTGCTGGCCTCTCTCCACCCCTGGTTTGCCTCCCTCCTCTCCTCTTCCTCACAGTGTCTTTGGTCAGATGCTTAAAGGCAGGGACAGGGGTTGGAAAAAGCTGGCTCAGCAGAGGTGGTGGAGAGCCAGCTGATGCCACTATTAATGTTCTTTCAAAATTGATGGATGAGACGATTATAAAATTGCAGAGGGAAGTGGAAGTTAACAGAATCCATGTTTTAATTGTATTCTGGATTGTTTTCAGCAGCCAGTTTCTGAGGTGCAAGACAGATCAAGCATTTTTGTGAGGATGTTAATGTGGACTGCACACTGTACTGTTTTTAAAGAAAGAAAAAGATAGGGCCAGTCTCTTTTCCACACTCTGCTGCTCTCAGTCTTCTTCACTTGTCCTGTGTGATAGTATGCTGTGTCTAGACAGTAAATCAGATCTGAAATACTGTCCCAATGCAGCTAGAGGAAAAAGAAGCTCTTGCAAACAAACACCTGTGGTGTCAAGGTCCTCAAGCCTGTAAGGGGTACCAAGGTTCTGGACGTGTAATTTCCTTTGTGTGACCTTCATCCTCATGGAAAGGTGTGAGGATGGTGGAGCTGTCTGGCTGGTGGGTGACCAGCAGTGCTGGCCTTTAACCTGAGGGAGATTTCTTTTTCAGCTGGTGAAGCCGTCCTGCTCAGTCTGCAAATAGCAGTTGTGTGCAGCATGAGGTTTTCTTCTGGGCAGGTGTTGTACTTGAGTATGCTTCATCCAGGACTGGACCAAAACACTCTCTTCTAAGTTTTGTTTTTCTTCAGGCTTTAAATAAACCAGTTATCTTTGTAGTATTTTTCCTAGCTTTTCTTTCCTCTGTTACTTAGAACTTCTCCCCACAGGCTCCTTAATTCAAACATAACATGCTGTAATTCTACATGTTTTGAAAAAGTACTTGTGTAGGTGGTTAAGAAAAGAAAGCATCAGTCCTTTCACTTGCCTCCTCCTGCTTCCTCCCAAGTCAAAAGCTGAGAATGGGACACCTTTCAGGAGTGGCTCTTTAAAGTCCCAATCTCAAAGTCCTGGCATCTTCATCAAACAAGCATTCTTTTCCATCAGCTGCCGGTGGAGTTGTTTAAGGGAAGGTATCTTTGGGGTCTTGGAGGTCTGCTGTGTTTCTGGAAATGAATAATTTGGGGTGGAGATGGTCTTCTGCCTCAATGCTTTAGCATGTGTGTTTCTTCCATGTCTCTCATACCTTTGTAAGTATTTCTGGGATTCAGTTGGGTAGTGAGGAGTCTCCCCCGTTTCTCCCTACTTACCTTCGTGGGGCAGCAGCTGCCATCCTAGTGGTGAAGTTTGGAAATTGGTTCCTCTGGCTTCCTTTCCTGCTCTGGGGCTGGTTGATATTTTAATGTCTGTAAGTTAACATTAGGCAGGGTAGCACACCAAGGAGCTGGACTGCTGTAAGAGGAAAAGTTCCTCCCATTGTTGCTGGGAGAAAAACAGGCTTGTGGGATGTGGTTGTGATCCCTGTGAGTTCCAGAGGCACCTTAGCTAAGCAGGCAGTAAGCGGGGAAGATGAGCAGTGGATCACAGTGGCTTTCTGACATCCTAAAGGACACAAAATCTTTGCAGTGTTTACTCTGAAAATATTCTCTCTGCCTTTCCAGAAGTGCGCTGTTGACACACAAGCAAACACTGAGGTTTTGCAGTGTACGTGCTTGAGCTGTTTGTGCTGTGGGCACAGCTGGTAATGCTGATAGGAGGGTTTCTCTCGTTCAGACGCTGTTTAGGAAGTAGAAATTTGCTGAGAGTAGCACTGGAAGCTCAGCTCTCCTTCCAGTGGGGTAGGGAACTGCTGGTTGGGGCTGAGCTGTGCCACAGCAGGACGAAAGGTGCTGAAGTGCTGGCACTGTTATTTGGAATATTTAAATCCTTTAAGCTTTTTTTTTCCCCTTAGCAGTACTTTCCAAATGTATTTATTTAAAAGAAAACCTGAACTATGCTGTTTTGCAGATGCTTGGGAGCCTCTTTTCTTCCCTCTGCTGTGGTAGATCTGTTAACGTCAGTGACTACAGCTACAAGTTGCTTGTCCAGGTGAAGTTGTCTTTACTTTTATGGTATCAAGCTCTTTTTGGTATGTTTCGATCTGATTCTCACAGAATTTCCTTTTGTTTGCTGCACTGTTGTGTATGCCAGTTTCCCTGTAAATGTTATGAGAACTGGCAGTATGGGCCTGATGCCAAGGGTAAGGGACTAATACAAATACATTTATTTTTATTTTGGAAGCTCTTGCAATTCACACTTCGCTGGCAGGGTGGTAATGATGTTTCACAGAAGAATGCCTTTCTTTTCATTTTGATTTCAAAGTGCTCTGACAGGGTCCATCCACAGTCTTAGGCATGGCAAATGATGCACCAGGATCAGGGGCCATTCAGCAGCAGGAGACAGGGATGGAGATTGGCCTGAGGAGCATAGGATGAGCCTGGGGTTTGTCCAGGATAACAGCACTGCTGTGGCATTCCCAGAGCAGGGTGTGATGTCCCTGGGGTCCAAAACAAGGTCATGTTTCCATTTTTTAGTTGCCAGACCCATGCTGTAGCCATTCTGTTGTGTTGCTTATTCAGTGTTTTGTTTTAGGGGACCTGAAGATGTGTTGCCGTAGCTGAACAAGGTGTCCTCTGTGAGATCCGAGATCCCTGCCTGTGCCATCCCTGGCTGTTTGGGGGGTGCAGAGCCAGGGACAGAAGTGGCTGAGGGTTTGCTTTGGCTCCTGGCACGTGGCTGTGCTCAGCAGGCTGTGGGATGTACAGAGCATTGTCATGCCGAGGTTCTTCCAGTGGGACATGGCAGCTTTGGCACCCAGGGCTGTGCAATCTGAGGGCACAGTGTTTAAGCTGGAGAGACACTTGATGGGAGGTCAAGATGGTTATTTGCATTGCTGATGAGATGATTAGTAGACGGTGTTCATGGCTCTCATTAGAGACCTGTGGAAGATTGGGTTCAAAGAGAAGGATCTCTGTGTGTGTGTAATTTATGAGGGCTGCTGCTCAGACCTTCATTCCTACTCTTAATTGTTCCACAGTGGCAGTGGGGAGAAGCTGCAAAATGCTAATTGTGTCCTGTGCTCTCAAATGGGAGCAAAGGCGGCCATGGCATGCAGTCCACAGAGGCTTAGATGCTCCTCTGTGCTGTGGATCAGCGGTGTGGGGCAGGGGGATCTGATTTTCATATCTTTATGATTGGCTTTCTTTGTATAGAAGTACCCATTTTTTAAAAATAACTGAAATCAAAGGGCCAGGCTCTTCGGTACAAAACTATTTGTTCTTGGTACTTGTCACATGCTTAGTTGACTGAATTAATCAAATGGAAAATGCTTTTTCCCAAACCAGAAAAATTCCATGAAAAGTAATGTACTCCACCTCTTTTTTTTTTAATTTAAAAGCAAAATAAAAAAAACCAAACAACCCTCTTCTCTGTTTCCTTCTCTCACCCTCTTTCTTCTAGTTTTCTCTTGGTGGCAAAATGAGAAAAGTAAAAGGTGGAAGGAGATGTTTTGTAGGGGCATTCACATATGTATGTATGGAGGAAAAAACCAAAATATATGGATGTTTTTGACTTACCAAAAATAGGCTGGTAAAAAATCAGTGATTTATGTAAATTCACTTGTATGAAAAAGTTGCATTTATCAACTTGCAGTAACTTTGCAAGTTATTCCACTTTGTATTCTGCTAGTACATAAACATAGGCTTTTCTTACTTTTCCAATTTGTTGCCACTGCATATCCTTTTCTAACTTACAGCACAGTTGCTGTTCATGTAGAACTAGTCTAGGGTATTGAATAAGCATGTCCAATTAATTTTCTTTTTTTTTTTTCTTTTTTTTTTCTTTTTTGTTTGGTTTTTTTTTTTTCTTGCTATTAATTAGTACTAGAGGTGGTGGCAACTCTTAGTTCTGAAGTGTGCAGTGCACTTCTTTGAGTGTCCTGACCTGCGTCACAGTTTGGTAGCCTCTCTTCTCCATTTCCTTTGTCAGCAAAAGCCAGGACTGCCTTAAGAGGGTCTGAAGTCATGGGTGTGATGTGCTGCATACTTCTGAGATGTATCAGCTTCCCCCTTTTGTAAATCGTAAGGTGCAGATCCTTTTACATTTCAGCATGGCTTGCTTGTTCAGTGAAAGGGATGCATGCAGTTGTCTAGGTAGATGAAACTGGTTTTGGGTGTTTCAGTACTGCCACACATGACATTCTGAGCTTCTTTGTGTGAAATGTGTCTCTTCCATGAGAGGAAAGTCCTTGACTGTACTTTCAAAACCTAGGTTAAGTAATTACTCTATGACCACATTAACATTTTGTTTTCTTAGCACTTTTCTAATTGTGACAAGATTTGCAAGCATGAAAAAAGAAAAGTAATATGAGGGAGCAGATAGTTTGGGGTTTGTTTGTTTTACTTCTTTAGTGCATCTTTTCTGCATCTGATTTCTGGCAGTGTTTTGTGATCTCCAGTGGATCTCATTAGTGTTTTCCATTTGAAGCTCCAAGCAGACAGAAACCAAGCAAGCCAGAGCACTGAAAGCTCTGAACTGCCCAAAAGGAAAAGCTTCTTGCATCGGCTCTTCCTCTTTTCTGCTTTGTTGGTGAGAACATTGAAGGCAAATGTTTAAACCACCTGAGCTTTACTGCAGAATTAAAAAAGGAAAAAAACCCACAAAACTGTCAACATTTGGAGATAAGTATGAAGAGGACTGACCGCTCCTGTTCCTCCTCCAGGCAATCCCAAATTTATTGCTGGCCTTATTTCAAAACATTTTAAAAGCTTTTGAAGATCAACTTCATCTGAAAACAGAACTGTGGTTTGGTTGTAGTGCACCTAGGAAGTGGGGATTAGTCTTGTGTGTCAAGGATACATGTGTTTAGACTATCTGGAGCTTGAATATTCTTGGAATATTCTCAAAGTGAACACTGGGAGCCATCTAGGCATTAGCTGAAGAAGAAAAGGTCTTAAGTCACAAAACTCATAAACAGAAGAAATGTAAGTTGCATTTCTTTAGTGCTGCATAAAAGGAAATTGCTAAACATGTTCATTTGGTAAGCAAATGGGTTCATGAACTGTATTGTATTGCCTTTTTTTCTTTTTGTAAATGCCCCCATTTCATCAGCTTCTGTTCTAAGATAGATTGCTGGCAGTTACCTTCTGTACCCAAAAATCAAGAAGAAAGAGGTTTGTAGGAGTAGCAATTTCAGCGGACTGCCTGGAATCTCAAACTGCTTATTAGGTTTCTTTGAATTATTGGGTGATGTATTTGGTAGCTGGTGCTTTGTGTCAGAAGTACATAAATAAATTTAATTAGAATAGTGCTCATACACTTTCTGTCAGTCTTTTGACTGGATTTTGCTAGCTTTGTAAAGCACGAAACTCCAGGTACTGGCAAAACTTCTTGTGAACTCCTTTCTTGTAAAAAGCTGGTGCAAAGTAGTTCCGTTTTATCAAAGGGAAAGACGAGGAGGCGTGCTGCTTCTCCCAGAACCACACAGGTCTCTGTTCTACTTTGAGGGTGCATGTTGGTGGTTTAGCTCTTCCTTCCTCATAGATCAAAGGTCCCTTTTTCCTGGTGCCTTGGCTGCCACTGCAAAGCCTCCTTACAAATCTTGCACGCGTAGAGGGAGTTGCCCCTGCCCTTACCTGTTGAGAAAGGGTGCTCAGCATGTGGGAGGCACAGACACCATGCTGGAACCCTTGCTTTCCCTGGGAAAGCTAAGGCAAATTGGAAACAGCTAGAGAAGCAGGGTCCTGCAGTCCACACACTGTTTGCTTCCTAGGTCTTAGTACCATAGCTTTTTGGAAGCAATGAATTAGATGGCCATGTGCCCAGTGCAAGAAATTATTCACTCCACTGTATTTATTTTTATAGTGAAATTGCATTTTCATATCTCCGTGAGAGAGACTGTAGCCGGATACAAGCCCAGTGAAGCATTTCTTTTTGTGGACATAGCGACTTTGGCACAGCTGTGATGAAGCTCGCTGCTCTCTTCATGAAAACACACTGAGCTGGGAATGCTGCTGGTTTGCATCCTCTCCGAGGAAATTCGGCAATGCAGTTGTGGTGGATGGAGATTGTATTTTGTCACACTCCAGATCGACGTTGCTGTGCAGGAAAAGATGCGCTGGACGGGCATAGGTTTACTAAAGTTATGTGACTGTGATTTCACAGGGAAACATGGGATTAAGAACTGTCTAGAAAATAATGTAATTTTACTTTCTAGTGACTCAGGAATGCGAACACTTTAGATTTGAGGCACATTTCTTAAAGGGGTTTTACGTTTCAGTGCATTGAAATGAATATGCATGTGAAAGCTTGAGAGTATGAAGTCTGTGCTTGTGAATTGGGCAGTTAGTGGTTTGGCCCACCTGCATTTTGTGTTTACAGGCAAAGTAATTTGCATTAGCAGGAGAGCATTCCATGTGCATATAGCATGTGTTACAACTAATCTGCACACAAACAAAGTGTTCTGAGAGATATAGGAGGCTGTGTAGTTAAGATGGGCTACTTGTTGGAGGTCACTAAATTGTGTCTTGTTTTAAAAACAGAAGAGGGGGGAAAAATGGAGGTGAGATGGTGGGGGTTACGTGATTGTTTTAGTTAGGATCCAGTCCACTTCGAGTAATGCAGTCTGCTCTTGATCTTAGAGAATTACTCAGGGCTCTGTTTCAACTGGTCTCCAAAATGACTCAGTGTAAGAACCGAGGTCATGTGGATTTTTTTAAAAAAGACTTATTGGACTAATTAGGCTATGCTATGTGGCTTAGTAGTAGTTAAGCATGCCCAGTGTTACTGGTAAGAGTTCAACCTTCAGTTTTCTGCTGGAAGCAACTTCCCTTCAAAATGCAGAGATGAACAGCAGTTGTGATTAGAGATTGTAACATACAAACCCCAAAGCATTGTAGAAATTATGGGGGAAGGAAAGAAGCTGTAGAAACTGGAAGAGGAGTTAATTATATGACAAGGGATGCACTGAAAAAGCAGATGGCTTAACATTCAGTGTTGCAGGGAGAAGATAGATTGTATGAGTGTTTAGTAACTACTTCGAGTCTGTTCATGTGCATATAATATATATTTAAAAAGTTGTGGCTGCTGTGATTATGTATAATGGCTTATTATTTAGTTGTTAGAACAAGGCAACAGAGAAATAAGACTTCCAGATGTACTTCTTATGCTTGTTACAAACATTCAATTCCTCTCCACCTCTGGACATGCCGAATGTTGCTTGCTTGTTATCTGTGTTCCCCCTTGCTTCCTGCTTGTTCTCTGACCCTACCCACCTCCTGCCCCTGCCCTGGCCTCCAGCTCCCACAGGGAGTCTGGTATCTTTTCTCCTGCTGCCTTCTCCATGCTTTTCCACAAGGAAACTCTCTTAGTATAAACTTCGCCAAATTCTACATGACTGAAAAAAATCATCTGTTGACCCGTAATTCCAGAGGGGTAATTTTATTGAGGTTCAGACTCAGTTTTTGTATTGTAGGAAGTCTGTGTCTACTAAGGAAGAGCAGCCTTCATCTATCCCATATTGTTTGCTGTCCAGAGGCAAATTTCAAGTGTGGAAGGGTGAGGCCATGTGCCATTGGAAGGGTTCCCTCAGAATGGGGTTGCTGGACCAGAGGGCAGTATGATCAGATGAGCCAGAATGTGCAGTGGGGTGTTTTTAGTGATTTTCATCAGTTGCAGGAAGACAGAGGACTGCCTGGCTGTTCACAAGGCCTGCTGGGCAAGTGCACTGAAGCAGTAAGAACATATTGAAGCAATGCTGTGTTTTGTGCCTGTGGTATTCATGGATGAGTGTTGGGTTTGCTTTTGTGTGACACGTTGGCCTTGTGCTGCCAAAGGTTACAGGGTGGCATTGGGTGCT
Organism: Hypocryptadius cinnamomeus; assembly: GCA_013400635.1. Taxonomy (NCBI): domain Eukaryota; kingdom Metazoa; phylum Chordata; class Aves; order Passeriformes; family Zosteropidae; genus Hypocryptadius; species Hypocryptadius cinnamomeus. The sequence goes on from VYZP01013047.1 coordinate 50,815, forward strand.
TGTTTGTCCCAGCATAATGTTCAGCGTGGAGTGCTTCCTTCTTGGCTTGGCTTTCTGGTTGGATTTTGATCCAGAAGAAGTAACCCCTGTCACCAGGGGGTGAGTACAGCGTGGATATTATACACAACATGTCCCTACTAGGCCTGCCCAGTTTAGTGGTGGCCAGCACTGAGTCCAGAGGAGTTCTTTCCTTTTCAGCTGTGCTTGGTGTTGGCACAGCATAAGCTAAACTTAAGCTGCGTGAATACCAGCTTAGCTAACTTATTGTTCTTTGCTACTATTTGGTCTTCCCAGCACAGACAAACATCACTTCATTTCTCCTCTTCAAAGGCTGTTATTGCTCGCTGTTTTTTTAATTTCTTCCCCCCCTCCCAGTGACACCTCCAGTAATGTTTCATTGCCATGCAAAATGAGGAAAGCACTTTGTCAGCAGGCTACTTCAGGCAGAGAAATTTATATCTTTGAGAAGCGTATCTACAGAACAGCAATTACTCAGATCATCAATATTTATATAGCAGATAATAGACATCATGGACAAGATGAATATTGTCATGAGCAATAGCTGTTGGGAAGGAGGGGGGGAATGCAAAATATAATTGCTAGATTTCTTTAAATGGGATAATTATTTAACTTTCAAGTGATTGGTAACAATAGCTTAGAGTCTGAATTAACTGTTGAGTGGGAGTTCATCTGCTTCTGGAAAGCAAAGGAAATGCCCCCTCCTGTCTACTCTCAGTTCACACAGCGAAAGCTGCCTGGTGTATTGTCCCTTGCATGTGGCTTTAGCTGAAGGCAGTAATGGTGCCAGTCTCTGAATGAGGACTCATATAAAATAACAATAAAGTAATCAAGCAGCTTGTTTTCAAAATTAATTTTTGTTATGTCTGCTGTGGATGGACACTTCTGGTTGAGCTGGAGGCACAGTCACACATGCTTTGATTTTAAAAGCTGAACCCCAGAGCTCAGGGGAAGGTGGCCATGCTAGGACAGGTTTTTTTACCAGGGCTTTGCAGCATCCTGCCTGCCAGCTGATGTGCTGCTGGCTGCCTTGCGCTGCCGGATTGGACGGGCAGCCCAGTGAGTCCCTGTGTGGCCTCCTGGCCGGAGGGACAGCCCAGGTCATGGCTTCCTGTTTGCACAGGAGATGCAGCTCCTGAATTCTGCAAAGAGAATGCCTCCTCCCACCCACCCTTTTTAACCTTTTAATGGCAGTGTGATTATTTGTGGGGCTTAAGTTCACTGGCAAAAAAATCTGCTGGCTTGTCCTGTTTTTGAGGTGTATTAAGGCAGAAACTGAAGCCCACTGCATGTGGGCTGTTTGCGAAAGATAATTTATTTGCTGACTTTTTTCCTTCTGCTTGTGAAATGCCTCTGAATAGCTCAATTTTTTCTTTATACTGACTAACTCTTCATGTGTGACTTTAGATCTGTCTGAAACCCTGCACTCTCCTGACTTCTTTCAGCTGAGGGGGAGCAGTGGATGGGAAGGTACAGTACTTGATGTTCAGTGTTTAGCTCAGTTGGGTTGGCTGTCATTTGTAGCATTAATCACATGGTTTTCAAAACATTAAAGCAACTTGGGAACATTTGCAACAGAGGTGGTCCACCACAGAAGATTTAAAGTACTACACTATCCAGCCTCTGGGCTCTGTGTTCTCTGGTATGCATATAACAAGGTTTCTTGTGCAATGCCCAGAGAAAAGCTGGAACAGCATTTGCAAAAGCTGGCATCCTAAATCAGGAGACACATGAACTGGCTACAAGGGAGGATCAAGATAAGGACTTTTAAGTCTGTATCTTTCTGTTGCACAAAAATCAGTTGAACTTCTCCTTTGTATTCCTGCCTGGAGTTAGGTACCTTCTGTTGAGTTGTAAGCAGTGGAGGAGCTAGGGCTTGCTCTCTCTGAGTTAGGTGTGATACTCTGCCCAAAGGAAGCTAAGGCTGAGTTCCCACCTTTATCTAGCAGCTTTTGATTATGGATGTTTTTCTCTTCATAGGTAAATCCGTTAGACTGCCTGGATTCTAGCCCTTTTTCAAATTAATTTTTAATATAAAATAATTGAACATTCATTGGAGCAGGGACAGGAACTTCCTTCCCCTCACACTCACTTTTCCTTTCTGACCTGGATATTGAATTATGCACTTCAAAGTGGAATGGGGTTAAGGAAGAGGCATTGGTGAAGCTCTCCTGAACTACTGAAATTCCTCGTACTTGAAACTTTAATCTGGGAGAAGGGAAAAGAATATTATAGTTTAGTCAGATTCACCCTTTGTGAAGAAAAGTTTCCTTCTGCTGTGAACATACTCAGGTTCTTGTGTGGGTTCACTGGGTCTGCTACTGGCATGTGGCTTGGGGAAGTCCTGACCCTGTTGCATGCAGCTCAGTTTGAACTGAAGGCTTGTTTGAAGCTAAATTTAGGCCAGCTTAGATCTTGCTGTTGCAGGTAAAGCTGAGATCTCCAATAATGTTAGTATTAATAGTTTAGATGCTTGTTCCAGGGCATAACTGTATGAATGGAGGTGGTTTCTAAATTGCAGATCACAGACCCAGTATTGCAACTATGTGTGTTTCAACTTCTTCTAAAGTAGTACCCCCTAAGCTTTTAGTGATGATGGTGTAATCTTTGCTGGGAATTTAAACTTGCAGTCAGTAGGTTCACTTTTGTAGTTACCTTCCCCAGATCCCTTTGAGGCAGCCACTCTGTTGGAAGGCTGTCTGCAAAAGGGTTAATTTAAACATTATCATCTGTCTGAGGTTCTGCCTTGAGGAAAGTAAGACTAGACCCCTTGGAGAGACTGCTGCAATTCTCAAGCCAGCCCCTGTCATAGGTGAGCCAGCCCTGTGACAGATACATTCATTGCTCCTCCAGGTGCATTGCAGCTTGGAATAGCATTTTTTTTCAGAGTAAGGAGAAGAACAAGGGACCATTGAAAAGAGCAGGTTATCAGCACTACTGATATGCTAGATTATTGGATTGTGTTGAAATAATTAGTTTTTTCATTAGGCTACATTGTTTGTACCTAATTCTCTGAATAGTTTTTTGGGGGTTTTTTTTGGGTTTGGTTTTTTTTTTTTTTTTCATTGTGATAACTTGCACAGAGATCCTGGAGATGATGAAAAGGATTTCTTTCCCCTTATGTTTAATGAGATACTTTGCTGTGTTTTGGCTGTCTTGTCCCATGGCTAAGCCCTGACATATTTATATTTTAACTCGAGGGTGAGGTTTTGGTGAGTTAAGTGTGTAAAGATCCAGTCCTGTGTAGTGATTTTCTTTTAGGGCAGAAATGGGAAAACTGCATGGTGAAGGATGGGGTCAGGAATATATTGGTACAAAGCTTCAAGAATGTTCTTAGAAAAATCCCTCCTCCTTGCCTTCTGAGCAGTACAAGGGTGAAGCTGTTTGCTCCTTCAGTTGGCTTTAAGCTGGTTTGAGGATTTGCCCTGCATTGCCTTCTGAAATAGTTTTTCTGCATCCTGATTTTGTCAAGGTTCATTGGTTTATTTTATGGAGGGACACTGTCCCC